>JAJPUD010013661.1:1761-15345 GCA_023553655.1 Myrmecobius fasciatus
GAAGGAAGGAGGGAAGGAGGGAGGGAGGGAAGGAAGGAAGGAGGGAAAAAAGGAAGGAAGGAAGGAAGGAAGGAAGGAAGGAAGGAAGGAAGGAAGGAAGGAAGGAAGGAAGGAGGGAAGGAGGGAAAGAAGGAAGGAAGGAAGGAGGGAAGGAAGGAAGGAGGGAAGGAAGGAAAGAAGGAAGGAAGGAAGGAAGGAAGGAAGGAAGGAAGGAAGGAAGGAAGGAAGGAAGGAAGGAAGGAAGGAAGGAAAGAAGGAAGGAAGGAAGGAGGGAAGGAAGGAAGGGAGGGAGGGAGGAAGGAAGGAGAGAAAGACCAGATTTTCTAGTCTTGTTCTAGGGCTAATATCATAACTACCTCTTTGATCTCTGGTGGCCAACAGCCCTGTCCTTGTTCTGCCAACAATCCCAGAAACTTAAATAAGTCACTTAAATTATCTGGCCTCAGTTTCTCCTTCTCTGTTCCCATGAATTGATATACTTGAATATATGTAGAAAGAACTATATGCATATATAGCTAAGAGGTGGAAAAAATCGTGAATTTAGTAGTAATGAAAGCATCCTTCCCTATGGAAGGTATGTCCATTGGTAACTCATTGAGAAGATTAAGGACATATCCTGATAAATTCCTTAGTGACTGAGCTTATCTCCAAGATGAATTGGTTGGCTAGATCAACTGTGTAAGAGGAGTCATTTCTACTGGCCCACAAAAAGGGAACCAACAAACTTCTTCTTCTCCTTCTCCTTCTTCTTTCTTCTTCTTTCTTTTCCTTCTCTTTTTTCCTCCTCCTCATCCTCCTCCTCCTCCTTCTTCTTCTTCTTCTTCCTCCTCCTCCTCCTCCTCTTCCTCCCCCCTCTCCCTTTCCTTCTTTTCCTCCTCCCTTTTCTCTTCCTTCTTCTTTTTCTTGCTCTTTTTGTTCTTCTTGTTCTTATTCTATCAGGAGAAGGCAGAAGCTGAGAGAACCAAGAGATACCCTGAAAAGATGAAGGCGAAGAGCTAGTAAAGAGATGCTCAGCAGCATGAGACAATGAAGACATATGACCACAACATCAGTGAAATACCATTCAACAGTGACTATGTGAGGCGGTCAGGGAACAATACCCAGCAGAGATCATACACACTGTCTATACAGCTGACAGAGGGACAGAGGGACTGGGAAGGACTTTAAAGACCATTGAGTTTAACCCCACCCATTAGCTAATATGGAAACTAAGGCAAAAAGAAGGTAAGTGATTTGTCCAGTGTTGCTACTAAGTTTCTAAGCAAGGGTTTGAACTCAAGCCTTCCCAACGCCAAGTTCAGCACTTTATTGATTCTATCTCATTTAAGATAAGGGACGACCAAGCCCAGAATGATGCCCAGTGATGATCTTCTCCAAAATTATCCATAATCATTCTTGCAGCATCAGAGATGCTAATCGCCCCTCCACTTTTATTCCCTAGACACAACCACTCTTTCCACTTGTACATATATGGTAGATGAGCTTAAAAGGGGAAATGTTCTCTTGCTCTTTTTTCTATATTATTTCATTCATTATCTTTGCTTTGAAATAACTGCCTGAATAACAAAAGTAAACATGTGTATGGGGGCTCAGGACCTGTAGGTTTGAACGTATGTAAACCCCCAGAGATCCTTATAGATTATTTTTATGGAGGACCCACATGCAAAAGCTACATAACTGGCACTACATCCGTGTTTTTGTTTTTTTTTTTTTTAGACAAAATGTGTAATTTCATCAGATAGGGAATCCAAGGTGAAGAAACTCTATCAATATGGATTGATACCTGCTCTCCAAATTATTCTTAGAGAATCTTTGACTACTGAACTCTCTGGCTTCCTTTCAGTGCCAACTAAAATCCCATCTTCTACAGTGAACCTTCCCCAATCCCTCTTAATCCCAATGCCTTCCCTCTTAGCTATTTCCTTTCTATTCAGTATATAGTTTATTCAGGCATATTTATTTGTTTGTTGCTTCTTCTCTCCTCCCCCCCATTAGAATGAGTTCCTTGAGAGCTGGAATCATCTTTGGCCTCTTTTTGAATTTCCAGGGCTTAGCACAGTGTCTGGTACTGTAGTGCTATAAGTAGGTGCTTAATAAATGTTTATTTCTGACTAGCTGTATCTACTTTAAAAACAACAATACATTAATAAACAGCAGATACTCTTAAAATATCCCTTGGGTTGTAGGATCACAGAAGGGTTTGTGCAGCGTGATGTAAGACATAAAGAGCTCATGGGATGATCTGGGCTTGAATCCTGCCTCAGACATTTTCTTAACAACTGAGTAATCTTGAAATAGTCACATCCCTTGGTGGGGTTCAACGTCTTCCCCATAAAATGAGTTAACCGGCTTGCCTAAGGTCATATAGCTAGTAATTGTGAAGTGCCTGAATCAGATGCTACTCTGGAGTAGCTCTAACCATTGCACCACCTAGTTGTTGGACGGGATTTGATCCAAGGTCCCTGCCGACTTGAAATCTCTGATCCCATGACCTATTAATAAAATTTCAGATCCAATCCTAAAACCTAACAGGGATCTTAAGAGATCATCTCAGGGGGCAGCTAGGTGGCGCAGTGGATAGAACACCAGCCCTGAAGTCAGGAGGACTTGAGTTCAAATCTGGTCTCAGACACTTAACATTCCCTAGCTGTGTGACCCTGGGAAAGTCACTTAACCCCAATTGCCTCAGCAAAAAGCAAAAAAAAAAAAAAGAGAGAGAGATCATCTCAGGATCTCTACCTACGAATCCATTTCTCTTTTCTCTAGGCTACTTTGCCTTCTTATTTTACAAAAATGGAAACTGAGGTTCAGAAATGAAAAAAAGCCTCATGAAATCCAAGAGGTTTGGGCAGGGCCCAGCTAAGACTGGGAGTGCCTTAGGAGTCCTCTTTTTTCTTATTCCCTACTTCAGAAGGGAAAAGGAGCTCAAGCAGCTGCCAATAATGAATGACACAAAACTGAGACCAGGAGGCCCTGCTGGCCCTCTGATCAAGCTGTTATACTCCGGGCCTCCCTCTGCATCTTATCTAAGCTGGGCTCTAGTGGGCATAGGGGAAGTCAGGGATAACTCAAGATCCAGGCTCCTGCCCAGATACACAGTCATACACCGGTTTTTGCTAAAAGCATTGTATTTCCCAAAAAACACATGAAAAATCTTGGCTTGGTCTGGTTTTGCTGATGCTGCAGTATCCCTACCACTTCGGCTCCCCCCTTCCCCTGCAGAGCATACACATGAAAAGCTCCAGCCCTACAGGCCAAGAGATTGGAGGAACTGAATCATCTTGGATGTACATTTTCCTTTTAAATCTGCAGATCCTGAGTCGGGGAGTGGGACACAGCATCAGTTATCAAATGTCAGGGATGGAAAATAAGCATTTGCTGCCTCTCCGGGCTGTCTTCCCCAGGAACTCAGCAGAATGCCTGACCAATCAGCAGGCCAGAAGCCAAAATTCTTCTCTGGCCACCCCCCCCATTAATCCAACCTCCCCAAAGCCTGTGATTTTCAGATGCCTTACACAGCATTTTAGAAGCCTCAGCTATCCACCCATTCATGAATTATCTCCATGAATTATGCCTCCTTCTCATTAACCCTGCATTGAATTCTCCCCAAACTCTCCTCATTTTCCCTAAATTCTCTTCATCCTCTCACCATTGGGCATTAAGCACATTAAATCTGGACCTAGTTGGTGCTCAATGTTGAATTGAATCTGGAAAATAAGGATAACAATACTCACAGTACTTATGTCAGAGGATTATTTTGAGGAACAAGGTTCTGTAACTGTGAGCTCTTTCTTAATTGTCAGATGTAGAGAGTAGAAGGTAGGCTGGTTAGTACCATGGACACTGCCTCGAGAGGTCAAGGACTTGGCTTCCAGATCTGCCTCTGACCTTTGACAAGCACGTGGTCTGGGACAAATCACTTAGACCAAGTCCTGGGTCTCAGTTTCCTCTTTTGTAAATTAAGAGAGTTGGAGTAGATGGCCTCTGAGCTCTCTGTCAGTTCTAGCTTGTTCATGCTGATCTGAAGACTCATTCCTATTCCTCTCAAAATTCTTTGCATTTATCTGCTTTGCAGGGACTTGTTTTTATTCATTTTCACTTTCTGCTGTGTGTGTGTATATATATATGTATATATATATATATATACACATATACATATACATACAGACAGACAGACACACACAAATATATACGTGTATGTATGTGTATTTTATATGTATGTATACATACATGAATATATGTGTATACATGTGTATACATGCATGTGTGTGACCTTATGGTCTCCACCATTAGAATGTCCAGTCAAAGCCACCAGTATTTAATACTATGCTAAGTGCTTCTATAGAAAGAAGGACAAAAATAGTCCGTACCTTCAAAGAGCTACAATTTAATTGGGGACACACCATGCAAAAATTATGTAAGAACAAGATTTCTGGGGCAGCTAGGTGGTGCAGTGGTTAGAGCACCAGCCTTGAATCAGGAGGACCTGAGTTCAAATCTGGTCTCAGAAACTTAACATTTCCTAGCTGTGTGACCCTGGGCAATTCAATAAACCCAAATTCCCAAAAAAAAAAAAAAAAAAAAAAAAAAAAAAAAAACAAGATTTCTGTATAGGATATGTTGTAGGGAATATCAGAGGGAAAGCATTAGCTTTAAGGACAACTGGAAAAGGCTTCTTGCAGAAATTAGTTCTTTATCTGAGACTTGAAGGAGGCCTAGATGAGGAGAGAGTTCCAGACATGGGGGACAAGCAGAGAAAAATGCTTGGAGTCAGGAAATGGAGTTCATTGTTCAAAGAATCACAGGTAGGCAGGATCTCTGGATTATGGGCTAAAAAGACTGGAAAAGTCGGAAAGGGCCAGATTAGGAAGAGCTTTTAAAGCTTTCAAACAAAAGGTTTTATTTTTGATCCTGGAGGTAATAGGGAACCACTGAGGAAAAGGAAGAGGGAGATGACATAATAGGTCTACTCTTTTTTTTCCTTCTGATTATACATGTACATTCATAGCTTTTTAAAAACACATTTTCTTATGAATCATATTGGGAGAGAAAAATCAGAACAAAAGGGAAAAATCACGAGATTAAAAAAAGAAGAAAAAAAGTTAACATGAAATTTATGTTCAATGTCCATAGTTCTCTTTTTAAATGCAGATGGCATTTTCCATCCAAAGTTTATTGGGTTTGCCGTCAAAGGAAGTTTACTTTGATAGTTGAGTGGAGAACAGACTGGAGAAGAAAGAGATCTGAGGAAGGGAAGCCAGCTAGAAAGCTGCAATAGTCCAGACGTGAGGTGATGAGATATAAATATGTACAGAATCATATACAGATATTTATATGCCTATATATACTATACATGTGTATGTGTACACATATATGTATATTATATATGTATATTATATATATATAATATACACAATATGTATATTATATGTCAGTGTTGGAGAGACTTTATACAAGAGTTGTTGTGGATGTAGAATCAGCAGGACTTGAGAACAGATTGAATATGAGAGGTGAGAGACACCAAGGACTTGAGAATGACCGCTGGGCTGCCGGCCTGAGAGGATAGTGGAGCTCTCAACAGTAAAGGGGAAGTTAGGAAGAGGGGAAGGTTTGGGGAAGAAAGATAACAAGTTCAGTTTTGGATGCGTGCTTAAGATGTCTACGTGACATCCAGTTCAAGATATCCAATAGGCAGTTGAAGTTGTGAGACTAGATAAGTAAATCTAAGAATCAGTTACATAGAGATGACCATTGAATCCATGGGAACTGATGAGATCATCAAGGAAATAATAGGGGGGGGGGGGAGAAGAGGACCCAGGATAGAGCCTTGGGAGGACAACCTATGGTTCTTTGGTTGAAGGAGACTGAGAAGGAACAGTCCAGAAAGTCAGAGAAAAGCCACAAGAGTAATGTCAAGAATACATAGTGACAAGAGAGTACCTTTGATAGTAAGTATCCAAGGATGCAGAGATCAAAAAGGATGAGGATTGAGAAAGGCCATTAGATTTGGCAAACTGGCAATACATTATTGGTGGAACTATGAAATGGTTCAGTTATTTTAGAAAGCAATTTGGAATTATGGTTTAATAATAAATTAACTAATTTATTGTTGTTTATAATTATTATTTTAATTTAATTATAATAATTATGAATTAAGCTAAAAAAGTAACTAAAATGTTTATAACTTTTGAACCAGAGACTTCATTAACTGAAGCTTATATTGCAAGGAAGCCCTCAATAAGAAGAAAGTCCTCATATGTTCAAAAATATTTATAGTAGCACTTTTTTGTGATAACTAAGACTTAGACACAAAGTAGATGCTAATCAAATGGCTAAATACATTTGTGGCACAGGAACAAAATGTTACTGTGTTGTGAAAAATGACATGTGTGAGGAAAACAGAGAAACCCCAGAAGAGCTATATGAACTGAAGCCCTAGATGCAGTAACTGCAACAATATAAATCAGAAGAAAAATAATATACCAAAATTCTAAAGTAAATATAGCAAAATTATAAATATTATGTTCAATTTAAAGAGATGTGACAAGGGGCAGCTAGATGATACAGTGGATAGAATGTTGGTCCTGAAGTTAGGAGGACCTGAGTTCAAATCTGACCACTTAATGCTTCCTAGCTATGTGACACTGGGCAAGTCACTTGACCCCAATTGCTTCAGCAAAAAAAAAGGGGGAGGTGGGGAAGATATATGAGAAAGCACCTCCAGCCAACCTCTTCATAGGGGTGAACCATTGCCTATGTTTTCAGACTTTTCCAGTGCATGGATCACTTGTACTCATTTTTTTCTGCTCTCATAAAAATATTATTTGCTATGTGGGATGGTTCTCTGGGAATATTTGGGATAATTATGATGATATGAGAAATATAAAGCATCAGTAAAAATCATTTAAATTTTTTTAAAGAGACCATTGGTAACTTTATAGAGAACAGTTTTAGTTGAATGATAAGGTCAGAAGTCAGAAAGCAGAGAATTAAGAAGAAACCTAGAGGGCCTTCTTAAGGAGTTTATCCTTGAAGGGAATGGCCTACAGGAAAATAACTAGAAGGCATAGATGGGATGAATTAGTTGGTTTTCTTTGAATATGGGGAAGACATAGGTATATTTGGAGGCAGTTGGGAAGTAGCTTGTAGAAAGGGAGACGTTGAAGATTAATGAGAGTAGGGATGATAGAGGGAATGGTCTCCTGGAGAAGACTGGGTGGAATGGTATGACTTGTGCATGTAGTTTGCCTTGGGAAGGAAAGGAGCCTTGTGAAATGGAATGAATGAGGATATAGTTGTAGAAGGTAACTGAGTAATGTAGCAAGAAGAATAGGGGAGAAGAGGGAGCTCTTGGTGAATGACCTCAATTTTTTTCAGTGAAATATCAGATAAGATTCTCAGTAAAAAGTGTTGGGGGAAAGGGAAGCTATAAGATGCTTAAAGAGAAACAGAAATGCTTGAAAGAGTCACTGTGGTGAGGAAGAGAGTGAAATGATTAGGGATGTGTAGAAAGATTGCTTTGCAACAGGGAGGGCTCTGTTGAGATTATGTATCATCAATTTATAGTGGACCCAGTCAGTGCAATTTAATGGTCTCATCCAGCTCCATTCAACAGAAAATGAATCAGAGCAAAGGCAGTGGATGGTGGGAGTAATCCAAGATTTGGTCTTGGTACGACAAGGTCAGTGATAGCATAAGGGGAAGGGACTGGAGAGAAGAGGTCAATGTAGGGTGGAACTGGTTCATCAGTGTGTAAAGACAGGAAAGGAAGAATCAGATAGTGAAGGAGTAATGGCCTAAGAAAGAACTGAGGGGGTCATGGTGAGTTTGAATAACGGAGTTTGGGCTTGCAGAGTGAGAGATGGAATTGCAAAAGATTGTGATCAGATAAGGAAATCTCAGAGTTCATGGACACAGAAGTGGCGTATTTGTAGGTATTGGCAAGTTCAAGAGTATGAGCATCTCTGTATGTAATTGAAGCAGGGTGGAAAAGTAGGTCATGGGAAATGATAGCGTTGAGGAGCTGAGAAGTTAGTGTGTCTGAGGAAGTATCAGCATGTATGCCGACATCCCCCAGTGTGAAATGAGGAGTTGTGGGAGAGAGAATTAGGCATTCGTTGAGGAATGAAGGGAATTGTCCTGAGGGTTTGTGGATAACAGCCACGAGAATCTTGATTAGGTGACAAATATGGATTGCTTGGATCTCAGATGAGAAGAACTTACTAAGTGATGATGGTAGAGGGAGACAGTGGGAATAGGAAGCAAGGAGTATCCCAACTCCTCTCCCATGAGCAGTGACTTGGGGCATAGGGAGCCATGAATGAAACTGGAACCATGCTGGAAAAGGTGGGCAAGGGAGGGAGCCAACTCTCAGTGATCAAGACGATGGAAAGAGTGAGAAAGGAAAAGGTTTGTTACCTTTGGAGCAGACATCTCAGTGAGCACGATGGAAGGGGTAGGAGCCAGGCATTGGGCCTAAATGTTTACTTGCCCCACTATCTGCAACCTCATTACTATAGAAGAGCTGAGAGATATGGAACAATAGCATATCTATTCTGAGGAGCTGAAGGCATTTTTTTAAATTAGTGCCGAGTTTTTCCTCTCAAGTTCTCTCTGAAGTGGAAATGCCAGAAGTTATTATCTTTATTTTATGATAGAAGCTGAAGTGCAGAGAAGTTACATTGTTTGACAAATTTCACATAACAAATTACTGACAATGTCAAAACTAGAACCTCCAACAGGGCTCTCATCCTCAAGGTAAATATTCTTTCCACTAGACTCATTGCATGTTAGTGAAGGAAAAAGGAAAGAGGGAAGGAAGGAGGGAAGGAAGGAAGGAAGGAAGGAAGGAAGGAAGGAAGGAAGGAAGGAAGGAAGGAAGGAAGGAAGGAAGGAAGGAAGGAAAGGAGGGAGAAATACAGGGAGGGAGAAAGTAAGGAAGGAAGAAAGGAAGGGAGGGAGGGAGGGAGGGAAGGAAGGAAGGAAGGGAGGGAAGGAAGGAGGGAAGGAAAGAAGGGATGAAGGGAAGGAGGGAAGGAAGGGAGGGAGGGAAGGAGGGAAGGAAGGAAGAAAAAGAAAGAAGGAAGGGAAGGAGGGAAGGAAGGAAAGGAGGGAGGGAGGGAGAGAGTACTTCCTGGTTGTGTGGTCCTGAGCAGTCACTTGACCTCTCTCAGACTCAGTTTCCTAATCTGTAAAATGAAGATAATAGCAGCTACCTCTTATGAGTGCTGTGAGGATCAAATGAGACATGTGTAAAGCACTTTGCAAAATGTAATGTAAAGTGCTACATGAATATTTGCTATTATTATCTGAGAGCCTTGTGTAAGAAATAAGAAAATGAGTCCCGGGGATGAACAGCTTTGTCCTACAGCCCGTGCTAGAAACAGGACAATTATGGAAGCCAAGTCTGATTTCCACTACTCAGATACCAGTTCCAGAGTCAATGTTTTCATATATTCATGTGCCTCAATGTGCCCAGGACCGTGTTCAAGTGGTGACTTATCATCCTCAAGTCCTTCTCTTCCTCCAGATTGATTCAGTTTACCAAGTGGGCCTTTCTCTGCTGTTCAAACTGGAGGAGTTTGTGAAACACTTGCAAGGAAGGACTGTTTGATATTTTTAATCACTCAGCCAACCTGCGTCAGAATCTGGCAGGCAAACAAAGAGGAGTTAAAAGGGAACAGAGATAGAGTCGGCTTGCCAGGGCCCACTGCCATTTCTGCATTTCCACAAACGCTCATCAGTTGCAATGCATTTCCCCCTTCCCTGGCAATTCATTATCAGAAATGGAGGAAGGGCTGACAGGGTCAATAGCCAAGCACACAAGGTTACTGGCTCCTTCTTATTCCTGGATGGTGTCAAGTGGGAGAAAAGGCAAGGACTCCAAGTCTTTAGGTGGGGAAAATTAGCAGCAAGAAAAAATAGGGTACTCTTTGTGCAATGTATCTTCAGCTAATTTATTTAGAACCGGGGACAAGGAATGATAATGTCCTTCATTCTCAAAGAAGACCTACAAAAAATGATGTAATAACTACCGTTAGTAGGGAAACTAAATCAGGGAGTGATTGAATGTCCTGGAAGCAGAAAGGAGTGTTAGAACCCAGGAGGTCGGAGCTGGGAGGCCCTTAGAACCCAGGAGGTCAGAGCTGGGAGGGCCCTTAGAACCTGGGATGTCAGAGCTGGGAGGGAGCTTAGAACCCAGGAGGTCAGAGCTGGGAGAGCCCTTAGAAGCCAGGAGGTCGGAGCTGGGAGGGCCCTTAGAACCCAGGATGTCAGAGCTGGGAGGGCCCTTAGAACCCGGGATGTCAGAGTAAGGGAAACTTAGAATGCAGAATGTCAGAGATAATAGAAATCTTAGGACAAAGGCTGCCAAATCCAGAAGGAACATTAAAGAAATCTTCCTTCAAAGCCTTCCCTTTATTAATGAGGAGACCAAGACCCTGCAGGTCACACAGTGAGTCAGCAGCACAGGGGCCTAGAATGCAGGTATCCCCCTCCCCATCCCACACTCTTTCCAATAGGCCTTTCTGTCTCACCGTTCACAGACCTTCTATTTCAGCTAGTACTGTGCCAGGAGTTGACCCACCTTTCCCTGGCACAACCCACCTGGCAGGCTGGGGCTCAGCACCTGCCGGGGTTCCCAGTGACACTTCCAACTTCTTGTCCTCTGCTAGTCCCCCCTCCCCTCCAGTCCAACAGACTCTGCAAACACTCGGCCCAGAGCAGTGATCCATAGCTTTCACAGCATTGTCTAATTGGCACATCCACCCAGCTATTTAGGGCTGGGGCAGAAGTATTGTATGAATGGTATGATTTTTATCTTGACAAGAGGCCCTGACACAATTGGTGTTTTTCTCCTCAAAGCACACTAAACGGAAATGAGAAGGGGTGAAGGAGAAAGGGGGACTGATCTATGGGCCCAGCTGGATTAACTCTGGAAATAACACTCTATTATTCTTTGTTTACTCTAACAATCTGTGCAAGAGGTAGGCAGGGAGCATGTCTGGAGAGCAAGTCCAATCTAGGGTCACTTCTGGATGTGAAGAGGAGAAAAACCCCAAAATAGACATCCCTAATGTGTATATACGGATATGTGTGTGCTTGTATGTGCAGTATGTGTGTGTGTATGTGTGTGTGTGTGTGTGTGTGTGTGTGTGTGTGTGTGTGTAGGTATCCACACCTACAGAGAGAGAGAAACAGATCCAGGACCTAGGGATGAGATTGTGAAATGGCATGGAGGAGGGGATGTGGCTTTGGGTTATCAGGACAAGAATGTCTCAAAGGCAAGACTGATAGATCAACCCTGGGCAGTGAAGGCCCACTATCTGTCAGTCCAATCAGTCCTCTCACTGTCCCCCTCCCTAGATGGAACCAAAGGCCTGAGGGCTGTAAGAGACATTAGAACAAATTCTATTTCAATTAAAACAGACCTTATGAGAACCCAGGAGGTCAGAACTGGGAGGGTATTTAGAACACAGAATGTTGGAACTGAAAGGTAATAGATCACAGAATGTCAGATTTATAAAAGTTTTTAGAACACAGAATGTTCAGTCAGAAGGAGCTCTAGAACATAGACTATCAGAGATGGGAGGGATCTTAGAATAGCAAAGGACAAAGCTGGAAACTAGTGGCTGTTCATTGTAACTACCACAACCCCTTACTTTACTGATGAGGCATCTGAGGACCAAAAAATTTCCTGGGGCACACAGTAATAGTTAAAATTAAAATGTATTTACTAGCTCTAAAATCAGTACTCTCTTGATACTATATCATCATGCTATCAGAACGATCTTCAGAGAAAGAAATAACCTGATTCATTTCTAAACCAGGAATAGGTTAATCAGAGAGGATGTAGGAAAACTGGGACACTGATACATTGTTGGTGGAACTGTGAACGGATCCAACCATTCTGGAGAGCAATTTGGAGCTATGCTCAAAAAGTTATCAAACTGTGCATACCCTTTGACCCAGCAGTGTTTCTATTGGGCCTATATCCCAAAGAGATCTTAGAGGAGGGAAAGGGACCCACATGTACAAGGATGTTTGTGGCAGCCCTTTTTGTAGTGGCTAGAAACTGGAAACTGAATAGATGCCCATCAACTGGAGAATGGCTGAATAAGTTATGGTATATGAATGTTATGGAATATTATTGTTCTGTGAGAAAAGACCAGCAGGACGATTTCAGAGAGGCCTGGAGAGACTTGCATGAACTGATGCTGAGTGAAACGAGCAGAACCAGGAGATCATTGTACATGGCCACAAGACTATATGATGATCATTTCTGATGGACATGGCTCTCTTCAACAATGAAAGGTTTCAAACCACTTCCAATTGTTCAGTGATGAAGAAAGCCACATACACCCAGAGAGAGGCCTGTGGGATCTGAGTGTGGACCACAACACAGCATTTTTATTCTTTCTGTCGTTGCTTGCTTACGTTTTGTTTTCTTTCTCAGGTTTTTTTTCTTCCTTCTTGATCTAATTTTTCTTGTGCAGCAAGATAACTGTATAGATATATATATACATATATTGTATTTAACATATATTTTAACATATTTAACATGTATTGGACTACCTGCCATCTAGGAGAGGGGGTGGGGGGAAGAAGGGGAAAATTTGGAACAGAAAGCTTTGCAAGGGTCAATGATGAAAAATTACCCATGCATACGTTTTGTGAATACAAAGCTTTAATAAAAATTTTAAAAATAGGTTGATCATGGTACAGAGTCTAACGTATAACGGTTTGAATTATCCCAAGTTATCTATGGGATTTTTAAAGACTTAGAGGAAGGCTTTTAGTATATCAAGTACAGCCTCTAGAAAATCGTTATATATTTTTAAGTGCCTACTATGTGCCAGACCCTGGGGTAAAAGAGGTTAAAAAAAATTCCTCTCCTCAAGAAACTTACAATCTAATGGAGGAGATGGATCAACGGCATACAAATAAACTACAGACTAGATAAATTTAAATAATTAAGAAATAAAAGGTACTAGATTTAAAGGGAGTTGGAAAATGCTTCCAATAGAAAATTGGACATAAAGGAAACCATAGAGATGAGGAGACAAAGGAAATGTTAAGTCAAGAGATGGAGAGATTTTTCATGGAATAGCCAGGGGGAGAGGAGAATATATCCTTAAGAGAAGCACACTTAATATGAAGGTATGGCCTGGTTGCCTGCTCCTAAGGCAGAAGGTCATTAGCTCACAAATCTTTGAAAGTCAAAGTCTATTCCAAGATCAAAACTCCCTTTAAAATTCATAAAAAGTTCTATGAGACCAATCGTAAACCTACAATATCTGTAAAACATTGACATTGTAATGAAAATGATCACTTCTTATTTTAATATAATTAACATGTAGTGGATTTCCTGCCATCTAGGGGAGGGGTGGGGAGTAGGGGGGAAAAAATTTGTAACAGAAAGCTTTGTAAGGCTTAATGTTGAAGAATTACCCATACATATGTTTTGCAAATAAAAAGTTTTAATAAAAAAAAAGAAAAGAAAATGATCACTTCTATGTCAGCATCCTTGTTCTCCCACTAACCCAGCCTCTGGAGGAAAATAATGGCCAATTTCTACACTGGCAC
>JAJPUD010013661.1:15445-34542 GCA_023553655.1 Myrmecobius fasciatus
AAAGAAAGAAAGAAAGAAAGAAAGAAAGAAAGAAAGAAAGAAAGAAAGAAAGAAAGAAAGAAAGAAAGAAAGAAAACATAGTTCACAAGCCCCAACCAATAGCTTTATGGCTATTTGTTGGCCAGGTGATACAAATAATTCAAAGCAAAGGCATTTAATGGAATAGTATTATAGGAAAAAGTAGCTATATAACCTTCCTTCTCCTTCCAAAACACATGGGTTACACTTTCCCACCAAATGTACATTATCAGTGCAAAAAGTAAACACAAATAGCTATCACACGTGTGGGAAGGTAACCCTGATTTTGTGAAAACATGTGGCTAAAGCACATTGACCTCTGCTGTCCTGAATTCCTGCTTGCTGCATTTACTATGTGTTTCTTATATGTCTATTGCTTACAAGCCCAGACTTTGAGCTGCCATTCATCCTAAGGGCAGATCATAAGAAGTCAGGATTTGACGTCAAGAAAGTTGGCTGTCAGCTCTGGCTCTTCTGTTTGCTGCATATATGGCCTTGGTCAAGTGATTTGGGCAAGTGGTTTAGGACTAAATTTGAAGTCAAAGGAACATAGGTTAATCATAACTGCCACTAACTGGCTGTATGGCCTTGTGCCATCTTTTTGTGCCATTATTTCTTCAATTATAAAATAAGGTGATTGGTGACATAACCTCAAAGATCCCTTTTAGCTAAAAATCTATGAATTTCTCTGGTCTCGGTTTCTCATCTACTCACAAGATCATAGTTTTAGAGCAGGAAAGAATCCTTGTGGTCACTGAGCCCACCCCTGTCATTTTACACATGGGGGATCAGAAAAATTAGATGGCCACAGTATCTGAATCAGAATTTGAATCCAAGTCATCCTGAATCTAGGGAAAATATTACAATCCACTATACTATGCTGCCTCTTTAAAGGGGGTGGACTGGCTGATCCCAAGAGCTTCTTCCACTTAAAATCCTGTAAACTTATCTTATCTGTGAAATGGAGCTGTTGTGAAGAAAGCCCTTTGTTTACCTAAATATTGCATAAAAATATATGACTTTTTAAAAAAGAAATAAATGACTAAAAATTTTAATACTGTGAAAATTAATGGCGTTCTAGGAAAGATAAGAGATTAAATACAGTCTTGAAGCCCACATTATTTGACATTCAATAGTTAGCCTATCGTTTCTTTATTCAAAATAATGTAATCTATTCAAAATAATAATACCCATTATTTTTGAGTAACCAATTCAGGCTTTTGAAATGCATTATTTATTCATTCATTCATTCGTTTGCTTGTTTATTTAATTATTTGCAATAGGTCCTAGTGTGTTGAAAATTCCCCTAAGCCTACAGTGAGCAAATCAACAGCCCTGTAAGACACTACCCTCTGCTAGTGACTGTTCCCAATCACTCTGTCCATAAATCCTCACCCCAACCCTCAGAAAAAGGTCATCAACAAGCAAGCAGGGAAATCCTACAGGATTTACGAGCCTGAGAGTGAGTCCGTTTCCCTCTGTTTAGGGGAAGCCGAGGATCAGGTTGCCCAGTGGGGACTGAGTCCTTAGCATCTATAAGCCATGTTCACTCCCACCCTGGGACGTGTCTCGGGCCCATAGCGGGTCATTTACTCTGAGTTAATGGCAGCAGTGATGAAGCAGTCAGTGTTTGAGAGGCCCTTACGGAGTCCTGATGGCCCAGTAATGAGGCTTTAAATCTGTCACTGGAGATTAAATGGGAAGGTGCATCTTTTCATATGTGTTTTGGAGATTTAACTCCCCCCACCTAGACATGATGCCCTTTTTTTCATTTATTATTTTTTTTACCTTAGCAAAAAGAATCCAACCAGCCAGGCTCCAACCACACACATCGAATCCCAACTTGGGGGTGCAGGGAGTGACAGCTGGGACATTTCTCAATTTTTTTTATTGTCTACAGAACAATAGTCTGTTGTGTTCCAAAGCACATAGGCTCATCTTGGATGGGGGCAAACAGGAAAGAATGGGGAAGTTAGCAGTTCTGGTGGCAGCAACAGAGAGCAATCTGTCTCAAGAGACTGAAGAAGAACAGAGCTGATTTGTAGGGAGCGAGACGAGAGAAGGCAGCACAAAGCACAAAAATGGAGTTATGGACTCAGAATCTTAGGGTTGGAAAGGACCTTAGAATACAGAATATTAGAAAACAGATGGTCTGAGTGGGATGAATTCTGGGAAATGCAGAGCTTAGTTCCAATAGTCAATATAGTACCTTCCACCTCTGGACTCAGGATCCAAAACACATAGAATGGCAATCTTAGAAAACAGAATGTGAGAGTTGGAAGGGACCTTATTTAACAGAATGTCAAAAATGAGAAAGGCTTTAGAACAGGGAATAGAACCTTAGAACATAAATATGTGGATAAAAGGAGCTTTGGAATCTAGGATGTCATAGCTGGAGCAAGGGCAAAGTCCCAAAGAAGAGAATATGTTAGAATGGAGAATGTCTGGGTGAAAGAGAATGCTGGAACACAGAATCTTCAGAACTGAGAGGAATCCTAGAACATTTAATGTTGGGACTGGAAGGGACCTCAAAGACTCCCTCAGTTTACATATGTGTGAAATATGTACCTATAGGAGGGAGTCCAGCTGAAACAGCAAAAGAAATGACAATGATAAGATCAGATGACCTGCTCTCTCACCACTTGCCTCCCAAATGTTTACAATTTCCAATAGATAATTTCTTTACAGGCAACTAAGTGGTCCAGTGAACAGAGCATTGGGTCTGGAGTCAGGAAGATCTGAGTCCAGGCTCTTACTGTGTGAGCCTGGGAAAGTCATTTTATCTCTCTCTGCCTTAGTGTCCTCAATTGTAAATGGAAATAATAAAAACCTTGACCTCACAGATACTACAATGATCAAATGAGATAATATTTTTAAATCACTTAGTACAGTGGCCAACATACAGTGATAATAAATGCTTATTCCTTTAGAGATTAATAACTCTTCTCATCCCTTTTCACCCCTCAAAAGAAAGTACTTTTGCCTCAAGGGTGTAAATCTTGACATAGCTGTGAGACCATGAGAAAATCGTTTAATCTCTTGGTCTGTTTTCCTCCTCTGCAAATTGGGGGAAATGCTATTTATCCAGGCCATCCCGCAGAGCTCTAGTGAGAGAAAGGCTTTGCCATCAATTTGCCATCCAAGGACTGGGTTCAAATTCAGACTCAATCTTCTCCCATGTGAATGTCATTTCACTTCTCTGGGACTCAGTTTCCCCCACTAGAAAAGGAGGAGGCTGGTTCCAATAGTCAGCATGGTACCTTCCACTTCTGGACTTGGGATTCTATGACTATTCTAGAATCCTTTCTTTAGGGTTCTTTAAGCCTATGATTTCCCCCCATCTCCACCCAAAGGAGTTAGACTAATTTGGTTCTTTCTCCCCCGCCATGCTTAATTACAGTGGTAGCTAAGGACTTGATGAGGGCTTAAATTGGAAGGAAATCTCAAAAGTTTTCAGATCTGGTGCCTTTCTAGGTCTTTATTCTTCTCTTTTGTTGACAGGGAGGGGGATAAGGGAGTCAAGACTAAAAGTGCAGCCGATGAACACTCCATTGGCACAGCAGAAGGAAAGACTTGGTACCTCTTGGCAGACTGTGAATTCCCTTTAATTAAGTCACACATCTGGAGCTCTGGTGAGAGACAGAACTAAGGAAACACCCATGATGGTGACCCACCCTCACATCCTCCTCTGCCTATTGGATCCAGCCAGGCCAACCACTGCAGCAGCACCGTCCTGCCCAATGGCACCATCCGGCCCAATGGCACCGTCCACTCAGGACAAAGGATGCCCCAGTGCAGAGTCCAGTCTCTTCAAATCTTTCCCAGGCTGGATAGATGGAGACAGAGACAGGCCCATGGAGTAGCAAGCTATAATTTTGTCAAAATGCTCTGGTGACACTTCAAACCCAGAAAATGTGGCCAGAGTGGTTTGTCACCAGGGCCCCAGTGGAATTGACTCAGAGCACACTGCTGCCGATTTCTGAAACATGAGGCAGCAAGGGGCCAGACTGGGAGCGTTTAGCATTCCTGCCTTTGTCTGGCCAGCCCCAAGCCTCCGGGGCTGTTCCATAAAGAGCCTGCCTGATCAGATCAATTCCAAGGACCCCTCCGGGCCACCGGCCTATCATCTGCCACCAGCCCACTGGCCTGGGCCAATTCTGTCAAGTTTCTACAAGTCCTTTCAAGACCAGCTCAGATTCCATGGTCATCATCATACCATTATACAGTCCCTACTATGCGCTGTGCTTCGCCCTTTACAATTATTATCTCATTTGAGCCTCACACAACCATCCTGGGAGGTAGAGGCTATTATTATCCCCATTTGACAAACGAGGAGCCTGAGGCAGGTGGTGGTTAGGGTGCTTGCCCAGAGTCCCACAGCTAGTAACAGAATTTCTGCCCAGACTTCCCAGGTTCCAAGTGCAGCCCCACTAGGACAGTCTGCTTTTGTCCTTCCACACAAACGGTTTTCAAAGGTGATGCTCCAGGTCCCAGGGATTTCTTGGCATCGTTCTTCATGTGTTAGAGAGGATAAAGATCACTGGATTAGGTGTCAGGACTTTTGGTCTATCTTGGCTGTTACTCTGAGCCTCAGTTTCCCCATCTGTCAGATGAAAGAGAAGGAGTTTTGTGAATGGAAAAACAGGATGATAAATACATAGATACAAAACGAAAGGGACATGAGAAGCCTAGCTTATCGTTTTACAGGTGAAGAAACTGAGGTCTAAGAAGGCTAATTGACTTATGCATGATGACACAGTTTGTAGGTACCAGAGGTAAGATTTGAACCCAGGTCCCTTTCCATTCAATCCTTTGATTTAAATCAACGTCCTAAGGGAAACTAAGGCCTTTGGCTGCTCCCCATTCTGAAAGGGACAATGATGCGACACAATGGTCCACAAGGCTGGCAATGAGCATCACTCACCAGTCACTTTATGATGGGAGTCACTGGGGCAGTGTCTCAGGTCCCAGTCTTCTCTGGATCCTTAGTACATTTTCTCTCCAGGGACATGTGTGTGTGTGTGTGTGTGTGTTTATGGGGATGAGCCAAATTGTGCCTGCCCCAGCCCCTACATACCTAAGGTCTGTTCTTATAAACAGCTCTCCCCAGACATCCCTGTGATGTGTCGAGAGTAAATGAATCAGAAACAGGCAGGCAAGGCTGCCCTCGAAATACACTTGACTTTAAAAATTATGGGAAAGTGAGCCTTTGGCAAAAGACATCTCAGGTTTGGCCAAACCCAAGGCTTTTGAAAAATCACTTGAGACATTGCACCAAACCCCGAGAGCTGCCAGCCAGGCCCAGCCCTGATCATTATGGATTATTTGCAGCTTGTATCTTTCAGATGCAATTTTCTGACATCCACTCACTAAACACTTCTGATCCAACCTGACGCTGTCCAGATTTATCCAGCTGTTCTCCCCACCCCCAAACCGCCACCGCACCCAGCCCTCCGAGCCTAACAACCTGACAAGGCCTTTGGAGGAAGCTATTCTGCACGATAGTGCAGGCCAGGGCATTCCAACACGTTCATGGGCCCCCCCGGTCCCTGACCCGCCATCCGCCAGCCTTCTGAAATAGCCCGGGCAGTTTGGCACCGAAACCCCAAGTCAAGCCAGCATCCTCCAGGGACAAGCAGGAAGGGTCTTGCCAACCTGGCGAGCACCTAGAAGTCCAGGAGTCACAAGGGAGAGGCCCAGGGAGGCAGAAGACCTGCTCAAAAAGGAGATTAAATGAGAAAATATTTGCTAAGTATTTAACACAGTGTCTGGCACACAGTAGGCATTTAATAAAAGCTTGTTTCCTCTCCCTCCCAACTCCCACTGTCATAAAATACTAAACTCTGGGCATATGCCATATGTTCATCTAGTCCACTTGCCCCTCGTCTCACAGAGAGGGAAACTGAAGCCCAAGGATGTTCAGACTTAGACAAAACCCACAAGTAGCAAGAGGATCCTGGGAGAGAGAGGATTTGAACTCAGATCATCTGGTTCCAAAGTCATGGAGTTCTTTTCACTGTACTGCACTGTCTTATTGGGCATGGATCAAACAAAGTAGAAGGAATTTGATAAAGAGGCTTTTTGATCTTTTTTTTTCTTTAAATTAAACTTTATTGGAAAACCATTATATCATAGGAGCCCACCACTATGGCCTTTAGGAGAAAATGTAAATGATTAGAAGTAAAAGCAGCCAAGAAAAAGAATTCTCTTTTAGGTTGCAAGACGGTGATGGTTTCATAATGTTTCAAAAAAAAAAATACAGAAAGACTACATATTGAGCAAAGTAATTGCTTTACTAAAAAACAGTTTAATGTAAATTGACATAAAATTTGACAAATTTTCACAAATTTTTCTTTTTGTTCTTTTTTTAAAAAATATTTTTATTGTTCAGAATACACCCTAAAAATAAGTGTTTTTACAACTCAGATGAACATGTTACGCCACCTAAGTCACATATTGTGATTCAAGGTCTGCCTATGAAGTAATATAACCAGGGAGCAAGAATTCCTTCCACCCTAGAGATTTCTACCTGTCTGTTTCTTAGTACATAAATCCTGAAGACACAGAAGCATAGTAAATTTTGGTTATACAGATTTCTACCAGGTCTAACTGATTCTTATCTCAATACTAAATCAAGTCAAGTCAACCAGGCTTTGTTAAGTGTCTACAATGTGTTGGGCTCTGTGCTAAGTACAAGAGATACAAAGAAAGACAAAAGATGATCCCTGCTCTCAAAGAATTTACCATGATGCTTTTGGGCTAGCCTATTTTTTTCCTTTGGGCAGGGAGAAGATGATGATCCGGTAGGTCTTGGTAAGTTGTGTAGGGCTCTGAGAAGATTGATGACCTTCTAATCATCACACATCTACCATATATGTCAGAGGCAAAAATTGAACCTAGGTATTCCTAAAACCCTGTGGAGACCAACCCTCTTTCCACCATAATATACCTCTTCTCTCTGAGACAGCTAGGTAGCTCAATGGATGGAGTGCTGCACCTGGAGTCAAGAAAACTTGAATTCAAATATGATCTCACACACTTATTAGCTGTGTGACCCTGGACAAGTCACTCAAGCTTTGTCTGCCTCAGTTTCCTCAAATGTGAAATAAGAATAGGAATAGCAACAACCTTCCCAACGTTGTGAGGATAGAAATGAAAGAGCTACAAAAAGTTATCAAACTGTGCATACCCTTTGACCCAGCACTATTTCTATTGGGCCTATATCCCAAAAAGATTTTAAAGGAGGGAAAGGGACCCACATGTGCAAGAATGTTTGTGGCAGCCCTTTTTGTAGTGGCTAGAAACTGGAAACTGAATGGATGCCCATCTACTGGAGAGTGGCTGAATAAATTATGGTATATGAATGTTATGGAATATTATTGTTCTGTAAGAAACAACCAGCAGGATGATTTCAGAGAGGCCTGGAGAGACTTGCATGAACTGATGCTGAGTGAAATGAGCAGAACCAGGAGATCAATATACATGGCAACAAGACTATACGATGGTCAATTCTGATGGACATGGCTCTTTTCAACAATGAGATGATTCAGGCCAGTTCCAATTGTTCAGTGAGGAAGAAAGCCATATACACCCAGAGAGAGGCCTGTGGGATTTAAGTGTGAACCACAACATAGCATTTTCACACTTTCTGTTGATGTTTGTTGCATTTTGTTTTCTTTCTCAGTTTTTTTTCTTGTAGATCCAATTTTTCTTGTACAGCAAGGTAACTATATAAATATATATACACATATTCGATTTGTCATATATTTTAACATAATTAGCATGTAGTAGACTACCTGCCATCTAGGGGAGGGGTGGGGGGAAGAAGGGAAAAATTTGTAACAGAAAGCTTTGCAAGGGTCAATGTTGAAAAATTACCCATACATATGTTTTGCAAATAAAAACCTTTAATTAAAAAAAAAGAAAGGAGAGAGCTAATAATAGTGAGCATTTATATTTATAAAGTGATTAGCATATAGTGGGGACTCAATGCTTTTCTTCCTTCTTGCTTTCCTTCCTTCCTTTCATAAAACCCTAAAAAGTTGAGCTAGAGCTGGGCATGGTGGTACACACCTAAAATCTTTGTTACAAGGAAGGCTGAGGGTCAGAAGGTATAAACTTCAACAAGGCTAAAGTCAATCAGATATCATCACAAAGTCTGGTACTAATATGGTGAGCCCCTGAAGGGGGATCTTCAGGTCCCCTAAAAAGGGACAAGCTGACCCAGATCAGAAATGGAACAGGTCAAAGCTCCCATACCAAAAAGGCAGTGGCATTGTACCCATGAGTGGTTGTACTTCTAGCCTCGGGGAGATAGGGAGTCCTATTTTCAAAAAAAAAAAAAGTTGGCCAACCCCCAGCAAAGTTGCCCTGGAATTTTAAGATTTAGAAGAGAAGTGGAATGGGATTCAGAGTTCCTCCAAGCTAACACCCCCACTTCACAAAGGATGAAACGAGGGCCCAGAGATGACTATCGGGGTGCCCAATATTACTCAAGAAGCAAAACCTTGAGCCAGGATTCAGAGCCAGCTACTTTGGCTTCCAATCCAGGTCTCTTCCCACTTATTCAAGCTGCCAGGTAGGTCATATAGGGATGTCTCAGCTTCTGTCCCCTTGCTCCAGGCACCAATGGGCAATGGGAGCCAAAAGGTCAAATGCACCCATTTCCAGAGTCCCAGAGCTGACAACATAGCAATGGAATGGGGCTGCCCAGGGTTGCCCAGTTCAATGCAATTCAATGAAACAAATATTTATTAAATGCCTGCTGTGTGCAGAGCTTTCCTACCTCCTCTTGACGGTCCCTTAAGATATCTTGAGGGTATATAATCCTATTTGGGTAACATTACAAGCCCTGGTCACTTTGGGACCTCCCTTTTACAACACCCCTCTTCTCCATACTCCTGAAACTACTGAACATCTTATGGTATATTTCAGGTCCAGGTTCCCTGTGTGAAGACAATGAATTTGTCTAATAAACAAAATTCTGCCCTTTATGGGAAAAGGCTAGAACAGATCCCTAATCCAGTCCCTTCTATTCCAGATAACATTCATTTTTTAATTGTAAAGGACCAAAATCCATGCCATCAGCTTTGTTATTTAACCCAAAATACAGGGAATTTCAGACCAGATATGAAGAGGTGACAATAGTTAGACTTGTTGTATATTCAATGGGGAAGAGAAACCTCAAGAAATCTTTGGGGCAATAAGGGTGGCTGTCTGACCTTCAGATTGCATCTAAAAGGTTCATTCGTATTCTATTGTACCCCAAAAGTTGGCAAATATAATGACAAAATATGACAAATATATTGGAATGAGACCCAGACTTGGAGTTAGAAGCCCTGGGTCCCCATCCCAGCTCTGTCATCTGTCAGCTGGGTCATTTATAGGAAAATCATTTAAACTCTGCAGCCTCAGTTTCCTCATCTGTAAAGGGGGTAGGTAGATACCTATACCTACTCCTAGTATTGTTGAGAGTGTAGATGGAGAAGCATTATGGAAGAAGCAGTGGGTACAGTGAAAAGAATATTGTAATAGGGGCAGCTAGTTGGTGTAGTGGATAGAGCACCAGCCCTGAAGTCAGGAGGACCTGAGTTCAAATCTGGCTTCAGACACTTAACTCTTCCTAGTTGTATGACTCTGGGCAAGTCACTTAACCCCAATTGCCTCAGCCAAAAAAAGAAGAAGAATATTGTAATCAGAGGAATTGGCCCAAATCCTGCCTCTGACATTTACCAGTTGTATGACCCTGGGCAAGGCATTTTACCTCTGTGTCTTGTTTCTTCACGTTAAAAAAAAGGGGGAGTGGGGTTGGGTGGGGGGTTGGACCAGATGGCCTCTGAGCTCCCTTCCACCTTTAGTCCTATGATCCTAGGTCCTAGATCTGTTGAATTGTAGCCTCTCGAAGGAAGAGACTATCTTTTTGGATCCTCAGCACTTAACGTGGTACTTAATACAGTTTTGTTGATTGATAGGATCCTACAAATGCTTTGTAACTGTCAAGTACTATAAAAATGTAAGTTATCATTATGCTCCCTCCCCCATAGACTATTAGATCCAATGGGTAGGGATTGCTCCATTTTTGTCTTTCTCCCCCCATCGCCTAAGCCAACAAACAGCAAGCACTTAATAAATGCATGTTGAATTGGGAAGGGAAAGAGAGAAGCTCTCTTTGGAAATAAGGAAGTGCTGATTTCCCTCATCATCCATTCATTCCATGGCAAAAAACATAAGACCATAAGGAGTGAAGAAGCCAGCAGAAAATCTGATCACTTGCCAAAGAATTCCCAGACAATCCCTTGCCCACCAAAGAGACATTTTCCTTGGCTGCCCCCAGTTCGTCCTGTGGCAATGGTTTCCACTGTGGCCGAGGCAGCTTTTTTTCTCCCCCTTACCTCCCTGAGACAAACACTAAGTTTCCATTTCCAGATTCGCCCATCAAAACCCTGAGATGACTGGGTCATCTAAATGTCATTATCTCCATTTTACAAGGACGTACCTGAGGTTCAGAGAAGGGCAGTAAGATATGCACCCAGGATCCTAAATCCCAGTCTTAGGGCTGTTGCCACAAGCCCTGTCATCTCTTGCCCAGAGTGTGGTACTATATCCTGGAAAACGCTTTCGGAACAGGTCTGGTAGATTTCTTCCTTCCCAATCCAAAGGAAAGGATTAGCCTAAATTTCAGACAAAGCTGTAACTAGGGTGGGGCCTTTGGGGTTTTGTCCCAGAGTGGAAGATTTAGAGAGTACTGATAGTGCCTTCCTAAAAGTCCTTTCCCATCAATCCAGTGGACATGCATAGTAAATAGGCCCAGTGTGCCCAGGTAGGCTGGCATGACCCAGGGCAAGCATTACCTTCCGTCCTTTTCCTGAATCCCAGGGTATGTCAGCACAGCAGGTCATGCTCCCATACCTATGCCTCTTTTCCTCAGCTGTTGTCCTTTCAGAGGCATAGAAATCTAAGGGGGGGGCAAAGGTTTGTGGCAGTCCAACCCTGGCCCTTGCCCCACAGCAGCCACATCCCTCTCCCTCTCTCTCCAACATAAGCCAGCTCTTCATCCATACAGAAGCCTCCAGCAGGTCTGGAGCCTCCTGCAGCTTAGATCAGACTCCTCCTCTACCTCCACTTGCCCTGGATGAAAATCTTGCTAGTAACAGCCCAGGGCCCCCAGGGCATTTCTTTTTATCTCATTTCCTTTGGCTGATAGCAAGTAGCAGGTACATCTGTTCTGAATCTCTCTCTCTCTCTACTTTGATCCTTCTAACACGGATGTCTCTCATATGGTTGAGATTCAACTGCCTGAAACGCCAACAATGTAGTCAGGGCTGGTGTTAAGTGGCCTGCCCAAAGCCTTGAATGCAGGGACCAGCAGAGTAAAAAGAAAAACTACTTAGCAAAGAACTCATCCGTGAATTAAGTTACTATAGTGTTTCTGGGGGAGAAAGAGCATGGTACTGTGGAATGGGTGATGGGTTAGGGAATCAGACAGACCTGGCTTCAACTTCTACTTCTGATATTTACTGGCTACATGAATATAGGCAAGTCATTTAACTTCTGAGCCTCAGTTTCCCCATCTGTAAAATGGGGCTAATAATAACTATAAAGCCTATGCTCAGACAACAGATACTCCTTTGAGGTAAGCCTCAAATGAGTTGTGTTTCAAAAGTCTTAGCTGTTTAGTTGTTTTCAGTCATATCCCACTCTTCATGACCCCACTTTGGAATTCTTTTGGAAAAGAGATAAGAGTGATTTGCCATTTTCTTCTCCAGCTCATTTTACAGATGAGGAAAATGAGGCAGAGTTAAGTGACTTGCCAGGATCACACAGCTGGTAAATTTGCTATTTCCTTCTCTAGTTTCTTTTACAGATGAGGTAAGTGACTTGTCCAGTATTATACAGCTATTAAGTTTGCCATTTCCTTCTTTAGTTCATTTTGCAGATGAGGAAACTAAAACAGAGTTAAAGTGACTTGCCCAGGGTCACACAGCCAGTAAGTACTTGAGACTGGATTTGAATTAGGTCTTCCTAACTATGGGTCCCATGCTCTAATCAATGTTCCACAGTGTAATATAAATCAGAGAACCCCAAATTTAGAGCTAGAAGAGATCCTTGAGTTTCTGGAGTGCAATAACCTAGTTTCCCATCTGAAGAAGGGTGCCACAGCTTCAGTTACCATTGTCTTACCACTAACTCTAGCCTTCATTTAGAATCCTTCCTTTCTTCCTCATTGCCCCTCAAGGCCCAGTTTTCCTTTGCTGCCCAAGTTCCCCCACAATCCACAATCTTTCCTTTTCTGCACTCTCCTGCCCACCAAATCTCCCTGCCCAAACTGTCTTTCTCCCTCTGTTTCAATAATTATACCATTCAGCAGATTAATGCTAAAGAACTAATTAGTGATAAATCACATTATTTCTGATGAAGCAGAAGTGATGCAAAGTTGGGAAGAGACCTTAGATCCAAGAGATCTGGAATTGAATGGTTACATGACATTGAACAAGTCTTTGGATCATGGATTTAGAGTTGAAAGGAACCTTAAAGGTTATTTCTCCCCTTTAACTTTCCATGTTTACCCATCAATCTACCATTCTGCCATGTGGTAAAAGAAGGCTTGTTATTCTGAGTTCAAATCCTGCCTCAGATACTTACTAGCTATATAATTCTAAGCAAGTCACTTCACCCTTTTTGCCTCAGTTTCCTCATCTGTAAAATGAACTGGAAAAGATAATCTTTGTCAAGAAAACCCCAAAATGAGATCATAAAGAGTTGGTTACAACTTAACAACAACAAAAAAGCTTATAGAAGAGAAAACTTAAGAGGAACATGAAGTAGGAAGATACTTAAACTTGATATGAAGAGATCTGTATAAAAGAGTACTGTCTCTGACTCTAAGCCTGGACTAGTTTACCTCTCAATCTTTTTCCCTGCATATAAAATGAGAAGAAAGAGGAGGAGGATGAGAGAAAGAGGAAGAAAAAGAAGAGGAAGGGGAGGAGGAGGAGAAGAGGAAGAAGAAGAGACCAAAAACAAGAAAAAAAAAGAACAAGAACAAGAAGAAGGAAAAACAAAAAAGAGGAAGAAAAGAAGAACAAGAAGAAGAAGGAAGAACAAGAACAAGAAAAGAAGAAGAAAGAAGAAGTGAAGAAGAAAGAGAAGAAGAAGAAGAAAAGAACAAGAAGAAGAAGGAAGAAGGAAGAAGAAGAAAAGAAGAAGGAAGAACAAGAACAAGAACAAGAAAGAAGCAGCAGCAGCCCAGGTAGGAAGTGACTGAATCTGGATTAAAATCCAGATCTTTAGACTCTAAAGTCCATGCAGGAAGGATTGGTGTGGCTTCTCATATCAAACTCTGTAAGGGACTATCCATCCTGCCTGCATCTAGGACCCACATTACAACCAGGATTGACATAGTGAAGTCACTTAACCTACTTGTGCCTCAATTTCCTCATCTTTAAAATGTGGAAGTTGGACTAGATGGGCTCCAAGGTCTCTGCCAGCCTCTAGATCTAGGATTCTAAAGGTCTACGATTGCTCCCCCTTAAAGACCATCAGAACACCCCAGAAATGCAGTTTATCAGCAAAGGAAATCTTGAAGCTTTACTGCCATCTCGTGGGCATTTGAGAGGACAGCGCATCCAATTTACAGTATAGGAAACTGAGGAGTCTGCTACATTTGTAGTCTCTCAGAAATCATGGGTCACGTTTTGGACAATGACCAGACTATGCCTCTTTTTAGCCTCTTTCAACCAAAAATGGACTTTCCACAAAAATAGTTTAAATATTTAAATCTAATAAAATGGCTGCTGGCTAGATCCCTTGGCCGATGTTCTGTGGTCCTGCCATTCAAGCCAGGGCCTGAAAAACTGAGACCTTTAACCTTATCTGTGCAAAACCTCTATAGTGACTATTTGTAGTAGTAAAAAACCAAACAAATCTCCCTATGTCCAATTATTAGAGAAGGAAGGAATATACTGTAGTTTAGCATTCTAATGGAATATTATTGTGCCTTAAGGGATATCAAAGGATCTGGTGGAAAGCCCTCAGAGCACTGGAGAGGGACCCCCACTGAGGATTCATGGAAAAGCAGAGACAAGAAGTGCACAGGATAAGTTGTCACTCTTTGTTTTGTTGGAGAAAAATGTCCTATCTATGAAAATCTTGAAGGAAGCAATGACAAATCTTTGCAAAGCCCTCCTTTCACAACAATCCTATAGGGCAAGTCCTACATATATGATTTCTTGCCTTTAACAGATGAGGACACTGTTTTGAAGCAAGGATTTGCCTATGATCAATCACACAGCTACTAAGTATCAAAGACAAGATTGGAACCTTGATTTCCTGACTCAAAATCCAATGCTCTACTCCCCAAGGCAGGCCATCTTCCAGAGACCTGATATGATGCCCCTTCCAAATGAAGGAGACAGACCTCGAACTCTAGGCCAGAAAAGCAGCCACACCATCTTCCCCTCAACTCCCCCTCCTCCACCATAGCTGACAATTCAGGCGTTCCTGTTTCACGGGCCCTCATGGGAATGGGATGCAGCATATGACTTAGTGCCATTAGAAAGCAAATATGACAGCCAGGGTCATTAAGAGACCGGAACGGGGTTTGGAGGCCATTCGTTTATATTTGATCTCCAGATGTGAAGCAGCTGAAAGCTAATTAGCCTGACTTAGATCCTTGAAGGTTCCTTCTTTTCCCCAGATGCTTCAGGCTTTGGGAGTGTGAAAATGTGCTGGGCTGCTCAAGAGTGTGCTTTGATTGGGAACCCTTGGGAATGGGGCCACACTCCGGAGGAGGAAAGAGCGCCAGCACATGGTGCATCTGGAAAAAAGACTTCTCCGACCCCACAGCGGGAAATTAAGTGATATCCTTTAATGAGGGAGCCATTTCCACCACCACCCCAAGGAAGCAGGGAACATTGTACAACCCTTGTGTTTCAGAGGACCAGACCGCGCTTAACTTCAAACCTCAGTGGTCAGGAGCTACTGAATGTGGATTCTGTGGCTACTAATGAAAAAGCAATTACAATGCATTATGTTGTTGAACTGTTTATGAAGGCGAAGCAAGAAGAAAGCCAAGCAGTCGGCCAATGATGCGGACAGGGCCAGTCCTTGCATCAAGAAAGCTTGAGTTCGAATCCTGAGTCTCTGAGCCTCAGTTTCCTCATCTGGAAAATGGGAACAATAATATTGTAACATTGACCTCACAGGGTCTAGGGACCACCTATTTAAAGCTAAAAGGCAACTAGATATTCTTTAATTCAACTTTCATATTTTACAGATATGTAAATGAAAGTCTAGAGCAGATGAGGTGGCCCACATGGGATAGGGAAGAAAGTCCTGGATTTGAAGGCAGAGACCTGGAATCAATTCCAGTCACTGCTACTAACTACTTACATGACCTGCTTCTATAAGTATGTTTCTTCCCTGATAAAATGAAGTATCTAAGAAAGCTTTATAAAGTGATATAGAGTAAAGAAAACAGAACCAAGGAAAGAATATACACAACTAGGATAATGTACATGATAACACTAGAAAGCAGTCTACTGAACTGTGATGAATGGGAGTGAACAATATCCTATGAGACAAGCACTACATATATGAATTCCCCCTTTTAACAGATACTGGAGAGCTGAAAATGAAATTAAGTGAAAGTTTTCCTAGTAGGGAGGTGGGGTGCTATGGATGCAGAATGTGATATACACTATCAGCCATGAATGCCGTATTTTGAGGGTCTTCTTTGTTATAAGAAAGGGTCCATTATGGGTAGTGTTAAGAAGAAAGTATTGTCATCAGTACTTCTATATGTTACCAACAAAGTCCAGGAGCAAGAAATAGAAAGAAAAATCCCATTTCAAATTACTGTAGATAACATAAAATATTTGGGAGTTTATTTGCAAAGACAAAGTCATGAACTATGTGAACACAATTACAAAACATTTTGCATACAAATAAAGTTAGATCTAAACAATCGGAAAAATATCAAGTGCTCATGGATAGGCCAAGCTAATATAATAAAAATGACAATTCTTCCTAAATTGATCTATTTATTCAGTTCCACACCAATCAAATTGCTAAGAAATTACTTTATAGAATAAGAAAAAAATAATGAAATTCATATAGAAAAACAAAAGGTCAATTTTAAGGGAATTAATGAAAAAAAATGCAAAGGAAGATGGCTTCACCATATCAGACCTAAAACTATATTATAAAGTGGCAGTCATCAAAACCATTTGGTACTGGCTAAAAAATAAAGTAATGGATCAGTGAAATAGGTTGGTGTCACAAGATACAATAACCAATGACTACAATAATCTAGTGTTTGATAAACCCAAAGACTCCAGCTTCTGTGATAAAAACTCACTACTTGACAAAAATTTCTGGGAAAACTGGAAAATAGCATGGCAGAAACTAGGCTCTGATCAACATCTAACATCCTATACCAAGATAAGGTCAAAATGAGTTCATGATTTAGACATAAAGAGTGATACTATAGGCAAATGAGGAGAACAATGGATAGTCTACCTCTCAGATCTGTGGAAAAGGGAGGAATTTATGACCAAAGAAGAACTACAGAACATTACGAAATGCAAAAGAGGGTACCTGACTACTTTTATCCTTGGGATTCTTTGGATAACTCTGATTGGTTGTAGGGTTTCTAGAGCTTTTGTTCATGAGCTGTCAGTAGCACACATCCCATTTCAATCAGCCAGTAAATAACAATTAGAAAAGAATATTTACTAAAGTGGTGCAGTGGAGAGAGTGGTGGGCCTGGAATCAGAAATATTCTTCTTAAGTTCAAATCTGGCTTCAAACACTTCCTGGATGTGTGACCTTAGAAAAATCAACTAACCCTCTTTGTCTCAATTTCCTTGGCTGTTAAAATGAGTTGGAAAAGGAAATGGCAAGCCACTACAATATCTTTATCAAGAAGTCACACATGACAGAAACAACTGAACACCAACATTTACTAAAGTGATATAGTAAAACCATTTGGTGCAAAGCCTCTCTCTCAAAAATCTGAAGCACACACAGTTCTCCCAGGGAGTGGGCTGTCACTGTAGAGAACATATTGTAACCAACAGGTAAATTTAGAAGTCTTATTTACTGAAAGTCCTTTCTTGAGTCTATACCTGACATTGTACTTTGGTATAAGGGATCACACATATTGAAGCTGCTTCTTCCCATAAGCAGCTATGTGTCTGGACTATTCTGTTTGTCTTCAGTTGATGTGTGATCTGCTACCCCTCTTATCTTTCTGATAACATAGTAGAGAAAGAAGGGGACAGGGAAGGAGAGAGAAATTCATCCTCCCACCCAGGAGCATTTTCCTCTGATCCTTGAATCCTTCGCCACTGGAGTCTTCATTGCTAAACTGAGTCAACTGCTGAGATTGTTTCTAAATTGGAAGTCCCCCAAAGATGTAGCTATCTTATTTGGTTAATCAATCAGTTATTTCCTTCTTGAACTAATTAAAGGATTGCAGGCTGGATAAAAGAATACAAAGTGCAAAATACTTAGTTTATACATTTCAAATTTCATTATGTTCAAATACTCACACATCTTTAAATTACATTAATTAGGGAGTAGAACCCCACACATACTTATCACTGTGCTATCTCCTTTGTGTGAAAATTCAAATGTTTTTCCTCTATACATACTCAAAATTCTCCAATGGCTCTGTGATCTCATTGATATGTGTGTGGCTTATAACTAACTCGTCCATGCATCATGAGAATACAGTGGAGCACTCCAGCTATTACCTGCCACCCTACCCCCAACTTCTGCCAAATAACCAGCCCATCTTCTCTTCCTATCATACATCTTCCTGATGATATCTGCCTCCTGTTCTTTTTCAAAGTCCCTTCCTGGTTACAGGTTACAGCCTGCTCATCTCCACCACTTGACTCCCCATTGCCCTCTGTGTGATATTCATTTTCAATTCTTCAGAGACCGTTGTGTTCTGTGTCTCCTAGCCATACAACAACACCGGTAGAATATTGATTTCCTCTGTAATAGGTATTAAATGAACTTAGGAACCTAACTCGGCTATATTATGATACACAAATAGGTTCATTTTTTTTCATTATGTAATGTCTATAGTACATTAAAACTTCAATATTAATTCAGTCTCCACTAACAGTGTATAATGATGTCTCAACAGAAGTATTATATTCTGAATTAGGGAGGGTGATAATCCTGCTATCCCCATCAGGCCATGCTTAGAGTATTGCTTCCAATTCTGGGAACCATATTTTTAAAAGGGACATTGACAAACTGGGGCACATCTGGAATAGGATCATAGAATTCTGAGTTGGCAAAGACCTCAGAGAGCAGCTAGAACAACCCCTTGAATTTTACAGATGAAGAAATTGAAGCCAAGAAGGAGGATATGGGTAAGGGACAGGGAGCTCAAGACAATGTCAAATAGAGCAAATGGTTGAGAGAACCAATTCCTAAAATCGGATCTCCACCTGCTTTTCCAGTCTTGTTTAATATTGCTTCCCATTTCAAATCATCTGCTAGCTATTCTCCAAAACTGGCATTCCCTTCTTCCTCCTCTTTGCCTTTGCCCAAGTGAGCCTACATCTCCAGCATCTTTCAAAGCATAGCTCAGGTGCTGCCTGAAGAGATTTAGAGGGGGACATGATCAGTGGCACATAGGAGAGGAATGAGATAAGTTCTTCCTGGCCCCAGATGACACAAGTAGAGTCAATTGGGTGAAAGGGACATGGATTTTAGCTCAGCAGCATAAAGAACATCGAAGAAGAAGAAGAAGAAGAAGAAGAAGAAGAAGAAGAAGAAGAAGAAGAAGAAGAAGAAGAAGAAGAAGAAGAAGAAGAAGAAGAAGAAGAAGAAGAAGAAGAAGAAGAAGAAGAAAAGAGAAAAAGGAAGGAAGGGAGAAAAGGAAGAAAGAAACAAAGAAACAAAGAAAGAAAAGGAATGAAAGAAGAGAGAAAGAAAGAAACAGAAAAAAGAAAGAGAGTGGGAAAGAAAAAGGAAGGGAGAGAAAGAAAAAAGAAAAAGAGAGGGAAAGAAAAAGAAAGAAAGAAAGAAAGAAAGAAAGAAAGAAAGAAAGAAAGAAA
>JAJPUD010013662.1:0-13880 GCA_023553655.1 Myrmecobius fasciatus
TTTGGTGGAATTGTGAACTGATCCAACCATTCTGGAGAGCAATTAGGAAGCTCAAAGGGTATCAAACTATGCATATTCTTTGATCCAGCAATGTTTCTTCCGGGTTTACATCCCAAAGAAATCTTAAAGGAGGGAAAGAAAAACATGTGCAAAAATGTTTATGGCAGCTCTTTTTGTAGTGCAAGAAATTGGAAACTGAGTGGATGCCCATCAGTTGGAGAATGGCTGAATAAGTTATGGTATATGAATTTTATGGAGTATTATTGTTCTATAAGAAATGAGCAGCAAGATAATTTCAGAGAAGCCTGGACAGGCTTACATGAACTGATGAAAAGTGAAATTAAAATAACCAGGAGATCATTGCACACAACAACAACAAGATTATACGATAATCAATTCTGATGGATGTGGCTTTTCTTGATAATGAGGTGATTCAGGTCAGTTCTAATGAGCTTGTGATGATGAGAGCCATCTTACACCCAGAGAGAGAACTGTGGGAACTGAGTGTGGATAGCAACATAGCATTTTCACTTCTTTTGTTGTTGTTTGCCTGAATTTTATTTTCTTTCTTTTTTCTTTTTGATCTGATTTTTCTTGTTCAGCAAGATAATTGTATAAATTTGTAAATCCTATATTAGATTTGCACACATGTTTATGAAAAAAAATGACTTTTCCATTAAGTGTAACAAAAATATTTCATTGTTACTCTTTTCTAAGAAAAATTCTTTTCTAATTTTAATTTTAATAATAGAGGGAAGCACTGGCAAGATGGCAAAGTAAAGGGAGGAACTTACCTGAACTCTCCTCCAGATCCCTACAAGTACCTTTAAATAACATCTAAACAAATTCTGGAGTGGCAGAACCTACATGAAGAGAAACAGTTTTCCAGCTTTAGACAATTAGAAAATCAGCAGAAAAAGTTTGTTGCACCAGGGTGAGAGTGGAACACAGTTCAGTTTGGGGAGCCAGCCCTAGCAAACCAGCAGCATGCCTGAGAGATACTGAATCAGCAGCAAGGTAGGCAGAAGCAAAACACTTTTGAGGATGAACTGATTAAAAAGAGAGAGAAAGAATAATAGAATGAAGCAAAATATAGTTATCAAAAATAAATGTGAAAAAATTTTAGAAGCAAGTTTTTTCTAAAAGAGACCTCATTCCTCAAACATATAGCAAACAAGTCAAATTTTTAGAAATAAGGGCCATTCCCCAATTTAAAAATCAAGACTTGAACAATTTTTAAATGAAGTAGTCAAAGCTACCTATGGACATATGAAACAAAAATGCTCTAGTTCACTATTGATTGGAGAAATGCAAATGAAAATAATTCTAAGGTACTACCTTATACCTATCAGTCTAATTAGATTATCTGATAGGACAGAAAAGGACCCTCATACAGAAAAGACCACAAATACTGGAGAGGAAGTAGAGAAAATGAGATATTACTGTACTTTTGATGGTGTTGAGAACTGATCCAATTTGGATCAGTTTTAGAGTAATTTATAGCAAAGAATTTGAAACTGAGTGTATGTCAATCAATTGCCACAAGAAATGATGAGCAGGATTATTTCAGAAAAACCTGGAAAGACTTCCATGAATTGATGTACAAAGTAAGAGCAATACTATAAGATGATCAACTGTGAACAGCTTAGCTAACTCAGCAATACAATGATCCAAGACAGTTCTGAAGGATTTTGATGAAAAATGTTATTCATCCTCAGAGAAAGAACTGATGATATTTGAATACAAATTGAAGCATATTTTTTATACTTTATTTTTCTTAAAAATGTTGATGTTTTCTTTTACATGTGTATTATGGAAATATTACATATTTCCATAATATGTAATGGTGGTGGGGTGGGAAGGGAGGAAGAGAGTGAATGTGGAACACAAAGTTTTATAAACAAATGTTAAAAATTTTATGTTCAACTGAGAAAGAAAAATAAAGTATGAAAAAATAATTATTAGAACAACAGCTTAGTCCCATAAACTATTGTATCAATACCCATTTATTCTTACATCATTTAGAAACATTTAAGCATCTTTTTTTGTTTGTTTTATATTTTTTCTGTTTATATTCTTTTTTTCTTTTATAATAGTATTTTATTTTTCCAAATATATGAAAAGGTAATTTTCAATATTCACCTTTGCAAAATCTTGTGTTCCAAATTTTTCTCCTTTCTCCCCTTTTGTCTCCCAAAGATAGCTAGCAATCCAATATAGGTTAGATATATGCAATTCTTCTAATCATATATCTCCCTATTCATCATGCTGCATAAGAAAAATCATATCAAAAAGGGGAAAAAACAAGAAAAAAAGCAAATAACAACAGAAAGGTAAAAATAGTATGCTTTAATCCATATTCAGTCTTCATAGTTCTGTTTCTAGATGTGGATGACAATTTCTATCACAAAGCTATTGGAATTGCCTTGAATCACCTCACTGTTGAAAAGAGCAAAGGCCATCACAATTGGTCATCACATAATCTTGTTCTTTTGGTTCTGTAAGTACTGTATTTTATGCAGAAATATATATCTATAATAGGCAGATGATTAGGCTAAATATTCATTTACTTAGTTGTTTAGGATATAGAAAGGACTATAATTCTAGGGTTAGTAGCTTGGGTTGCTTGATATTTGCTTTTGTTTTTGTTTTTGGTAAACATAACAATCATTTTTTTTCTTTTTCTTTTTTTGATAACACATTGTAGTTATATTTTTGTTCCTCCCTCTTCTCCTCCTGAGAAGGGCAACATTTATAGCCATACAAAAGGAAATGAAATTCACTTTCATTTCTAACTTGGTTTGTTATAAAATATACAGATGATTTATGAAGGGATTAATCATATGTAGCACTTAATATGTATGTGCCAATCATAATTTAATTTTTTTTATTTCATGTAAACACTTAGTTTAATTATATAAAAAAGAGTTTTCAACTTTTTTTTTTTTTTGCTGAGGCAGTTGGGGTTAAGTTACTTGTCCAGGGTCATACAGCTAGGAAGTGTTAAGTACTTGAGACCAGATTTGAACTCAGGTCCTCCTGACTTCAGGACTGGTGTTTTATCCACTGTGCCACCTAGCTGCCCCCCAACATTCACTTTTTATAAGATTTTTGAGTTCAATTTTTTCTCCTTCCTCTCCCCCATACTCAAGACTTTAAGATATCTTAAATAGGTTATACATAAGTAATTATGTTAAACATATTTACACATTAATCATGTTGTGAAAAAAAATCAGGAGAAAAGGGAAAAAACATCTGAAAGAAAAAGGAAAAAAAAAAGTGAAAATAGTATACTTCCATCCCCATCCAGTCTCCATTTTCCATCCTGTCTATTTTTCCCCCTTCTTCCTCCCCAAGATGGCAAGCAATCCGATATACATTATACATATGCAATTATATAAAACACATTTTCACATTAGTCACATTGTGAAAGAAGAAACAGAACCAAAGGGCAAAACCAAGGTGAGAAAGTGAAATAATATGCTTCCATCTGTATTCAGACTCTATCAGTTCTTTCTCTAGACATGACCATAAAAGTCTTGGATCATTATGTTTCTAAAAACTAAGTCATCTCAGTGTTACAGTGATCAAAGCAGTCTTACTGTTCCCATGTGCACTGTTCTCTTGGTTCTGCTCACTTTACTAAGTCTCAGTCCATGTAAACCTTTCCAGGTTTTTCTGAATTCTGCTTGCTTGTCATTTCAATAGAAAGCATTTTTAGAGTGTTTGTTGAAGTTAATGCCTTGAGTTGTGAAGCTTTTGCCTTGCTAACTCAAGCTGTGAATTCAGCTCTGGAATTTGACTAAGGCAGAACCTTCACCAAGGTGTGAACTAGGTGAGTTAGCTTGCCCCCACGTGTGACTCTAGAGAGGTGGAGACTGTGGGCTCTGAGGAATATAAAAGGGACATAGCATGACTACAGGGCAGATTCTGATTCTTGAGAGTTCATATTGGACCTGCAGACCCTGAGAGAAATCAAGGAGATCCACAGAAACCAAAAGTTTCTCAACTGGAAATATTTTGGGATGCTGTTTCTTTTTTAGAGAAGATAGAAAGTCAGAAGTGTTCAGAGGCCATTGGGGCTGAATCAGCTCAATCAGGAAAGTGCTGAGGGCTTTTTCTTCCAGTTATTTCTGAGGCTCATTTGTCATTTGTCTCTCTCTTTAGGAAGATGGCTGCAGCTCATTTAGCTGATGACCTCAAGGAAGAGCTAACCTGTGCTGTGTGCTTGGACTACTTCAGCCACCCAGTGACCTTGGGTTGTGGTCACAATTTTTGCCGCCTGTGCATCCTCGGGACCTGGGAAGGAGTTGACCAATTCAGCTTTTGTCCTGAGTGCAGAACAGCCTTCCAGATAAGAGACATCCAGCCCAACCATCGTCTACAGAAAGTGGTCAACATAGCCAGGAACATCAGACCTTACTTGTTGCAGATCAGAGAAGAAAGGATCATGTGTGAGAAGCACAAGGAGGAGCAAAACCTGTTCTGTGAGGAGGACCAGTCCTTTCTCTGTGCATCCTGCTTCCAAAGTCATGAGCACAGCAACCACCCAGTGCAGCCTCTAAACAGGGCTGCACAGACTTTGAGGGTAAGTGTTTCTGATTAGGAGGAATCCAGAGAAGCTACCTCACTTGCCCTGAAGCATTTTTCTCTCTTCTTTTTGGCACTGATCAAACTGAAAAGGAGACCAAAGAGCCCCTGGGACCCTGTGTCAGCTATACCATGTACCCTATAGGGACAACCAAATAAAGAGATCCTCCAACTATCACTGTTTCCCCCATAGAAGGTGGGGAGGACTTTACTGGGCCAACACAAGATATCCAGAGTATAGGAGAACACTAAGGTTCAATATATATTTTTGTTTCCCCAGGACAAGCTCCAAGAAATTTTGAATCTTCTCTGGAGAGAAATGGAGACAATTCAGAACATGCTGACTAATGAGAGAGAGAGAAAAGAGAATTGGAATGTAAGTATCTTATCATTTCAGAGGAGAAGAGGAGGACCCCATTTGCTGTCTGAAGTTCAAGGAACATTAGTACAGTCCAAAGGGGAAGTCTTGAAGTCTCTCCCAGGATAAGAAATCAGTATCAAACCCACTCTACAAGCTTACAGCCCAAAGAGGATTTATTTTCTCCAGAATGGTGTTCATTTGCACACAGTGTCCTTTAAAACTGACTCATCTTATTCAGTAAAAACACATTTTACCACCCTTTCCTTCCCTCCTACTCTGACCTCCCCCCAAAAAAAACCAACCCAAAACCCCCAACCACAATCTTTAAAACCAAAATGCATGTCAAGCAAAAGAATTCCCAAATCAGCTATGTCTAAAATGTACATGTCTTTTCTCCTCATCTCTCTATCCTAGAGAGGTTGGGATGTTTCAGCACTGGTCCTGTGGATTGTGGTTGGTCCTTGCACTGCAAAGAATTCTTAAGTCTTTCCAAGTTGGTTGTCCTTATGATGTTCTTGTTATCATAAATTGGTTTCTTTTGATTCTGCTCACTTGCTCTTCAATTTGAATTCTGTTACTTTTTTCTAGCACTTATTTGGATTGATATAACCCTGAACAAGTGAATGATTTTTGAAGATGTTGGTTCTGCCTGCACATGAACTTTTATTTAATCAGTTAGGTCTTCTTGTTCTATAAAGTGTGTTTCTAAATTGTTCTTGTACAGTGACTTTATATTCCTTACTAAGTAGATTCACAAGTATTTTATGTCACTTGTATACATAAAGACTTCACAGTGAGGTGGGAGAGAAGGTCACTGTCTTCTTTTGACCTTGATTGAGAAGTTTCTGGTCTCAATAACATTGAATTATTTCCTTGCAGAGACAGACAAATGCTTGGATGGAGAGTGTTAGAGCTGAATATGGAAGATTACTTGATTTCCTCAAGTGGGAAGAGAAGCAGTGCCTTACCAAGCTGTCCTGGGACAAAAATCAAAACCTGCAGAAATTCACAGAAAGTGAAGACAGACTCTCCCAACACCTTCAGAATTTAAGGGAGGAGATCATAAACATTGAACAAATCTGCCAGAAACCCAATCTCCAATTTCTACAGGTGAGACTTGGAAAGATGTTGAATAATCCTGAGATACTTTTTCTAATTCAAAAAGTCTAGAAGCCCACTGGTATTTTGGAATCACAGTAATGAGCCTGGCACAGACAACCCAGGAGAGCTTGAGCAAAACACTCAGTGCCTCACCAGAGTTATGGATGAGATGTCCCCAATGATAGTAAGGGAAAAGGAGAATTGTCAGTTTATTAGAAAGTCATGTTCAGTTTATTAGAAAGTGCACTGGTTGCCATGCCATGAATTGGAACAAAGAGGAATGTCTTAACAATTAAACAGAAATAGGAATACTATGAGTCCAATGTTTTCACATCTGAGCTATTGTCAGAATGGGATTTCTACAATGACTGTAGTTCCCTGAGGTATGTGGGAAATGGGGAACTCTTGATGATTCTTGACCCACAGGGCAACCAGTGGCCCTTTTCTGATCATGAGACTTGGATGATTCTCATTCTCACTAGGAGAATTTGTCAATAACCTTTCCTTTCTCCCTCCTTCCCTCCTTTCTTTACTTTTTCCCCTTCCTTCCCTCCCTTCATTCTTCCCTTTCTTCCTTCTTTCTTTCTCTCTTTCTCTCTGGAATTTTTTTTCTGACTTTTTCTTCCATTTTACTTATACTTTCTGAATGAACCCTTAGCTGGTGAGACTTATAAGCATAGAACCATCTATACCCAGTGAGAGAATTGTGGGAACTGAGTATGATTCACAACATAGCATTTTCATTCTTTTTGTTGTTGTTTGCTTGCATTTTATTTTCTTTCTCATTATTTTTCCAGTTTGATTTGGTTTTTCTTGTGCAGCAAGATAATTGTTTAAATATATATGCATATATTGGATTTAACATATTTCTACCACATTTAACATATTTGGACTACTTGTCATTTAGTGGAGGGGGTGGGGGAAGGAGGGAAAAATGGAACACAAGATTTTGCAAGGGTTAATGTAGAGGAATTATCCATGTATATGTTTTGAAAAATAAAAAGTTTTAATAAAAATATGTATAGCTAGAGACCTTGTCACAGGAGTTCCTGGCCTCAGAGCATATTAAAGTCCTTATTAACCTGCTGTCTCTTTTCCTCCCCAGGTTATTGGAGACACATCTAGGAGGTAAGATTCTCTTTAAAACACATGAATTGTGGGTGTGTATGGATGTTTGGGGCATTAGGGAAAAAAAACTGGACAAGGGCTGATTAAAAGAGTTTTCAATTGGGATCCATGGAGGCTTTCTACTAATCACCAATAGTAAATTAATCTGTTCTCTTTTTAGAATTCAGATACTGTTGAGCAACCGTCCAGACACTGCAAGAAATAGACTTGCAAGGATTCACATCACTGGGATATTCGAAATGATGAATACATTCAGAGGTGAGCATTGGTACCATTAAACCCCTAAATGGATGTGTGGTTTAACCTGCTGGGATTAAGTTGGTAGGGGTTCAGGAGGACCTGGCACCTTTCCCATCTTGGAACTGGCTGCAGAGTAACATGGGGAGAACCATGATCATTACTATGTTAAAATGCATTAATTTTTTATTGATTAAAAAAAACTTGCTATGTATTCTGGTGTTTATTGTTGAACACAAAGTCAGATCACTTCTGTTATGCTTAAGACTTCTACCTCAGATAGAAGTAGTCTCTAAACATCATTGGTGTTGAAGGGTGGGGATGGAATGTGTATAATTTTGAGAACTGGACATCCATACTTAGAGGGTCCCAGGAGACTTTTATCCCCTTTCATCTCTACAGTTGGACTGCTTAGTGGGCATACAGGACTTAAGGGCTTATTCAAGTTTTGAGAATCTCAATCCTTGATCTTCCTATCCAATTTTTTTTTTACTTCTTTTTTTGCAGTAAATGTGACCCTGGATCCTGAAACTGCCTCTCCCTATCTCATCGTATCTAATGATATGAAGACAGTCAGAAACGGAGGATGCCTGCAGAATGTACCTATGACCCCAGATCGATTTGAAGATGAAATCATTTTGGGGGCTCAAGTTTTTACCTCTGGTATTCACTATTGGGAAGTGGATGTGGGAAACAGTATGCAATGGACAGTTGGTGTGTGTAAGGAGTCACTGAGCAGGAGTTCTAGTGTCCCATTCCTTCTTGGAGATGTATTTCTGATTACCTGTATACAAAATGAGGATACTTATACCGTGATCAGCAATTGCTCCCATATACCACCACTGCCAGTGCAACCTATCCGCAGAGTTGGGATTTTTCTAGAGTATAGTAAAGGCAGGATTTCATTTTATGATGTCCTGGAGAAATCCTTTTTATTGAGTTTCCCCTCTTTCCCCTTTTCTGAGCCCCTGAGACCAGTATTTTCTCCTTGTCCCCCAATAGGGGGGGAAAATTCAGTTCCGATGTCCATTGTTCATGCATTCAAATCTGATGGTTCTTCTATTGTAAATACTTCCTAAGATTTACAGAGTAATTGTGTGCTTATTATTTGTGATATAAAAGCATTCTTTCCTTAGTGATTAGAAGTCATTCAATAACCATTTGAAGTCAAAATAATTGGATGAATATAAATTGAATTAAAAAATAAAGGTGATTTTTTCAAAAGAAATGGGAGTTCTCAAAATTTTTAAAAATAAAACTCAGTGAGTCCTAATCAGGGCTTACTTCATATCTGCTACCACTCTGTGTCCATACTCCAGTTCTACTTCTTTATATCTATATTGCTATAGACTAAAAGCATCAATTTTCATTCAAGGCTGATTTTTCATGACCGCATAAGGGGTTTTCTTGGCAAAGATACTGGAGTGATTTGCCATTATGTTTCCCATCTCATTTTGCAGATGAGGAAACCGAGACAAGTAAGGTGAAATGGCTTGCTCAGGGTCACACAACTAATATGTGTTTCTCCTTAAAAATATTTTAAAATATTTTGCCATTTTTTAATTAAAGCTTTTTATTTTTCAAAACATATGTATGGACAATTCTTCAAAATTAGCCCTTGCAAAATCTTGTGTTCCAACTCCCCCCCCTTTCCCATGCCCTTCCCTAGATGGCAAGTAGTCCAATACATGTTAAACATGGTAGAAATATGTTAAATCCAATATGTGCTTATATACTTATACAATTATAGTGCCACACAAGAAAAATCCAATCAAACCAGTTTTTTTTAAAGCACAATAAAATGTAAGCAAACAACAACAAAAAGAATGAAAATGGTATGTTGTGAACCACACTCAATTCCCACAGTCCTCTCCCTGGGTGTAGAAGGCTCTCTTCTACTGAACAATTGGAACTGGTTTTAATCCTCTTATTGTTGAAGAGAGTCACGTCCATCATAATTAATCATTGTTGCCATTGTTGATCTTCTGGTTCTGCTCATTTCACTTAGCATCAGTTCATGTAGGTCTCTCCAGGCCACTCTGAAATCATCCTGCTGGTCTGATACAGAACAATAATATTCCATAGCATTCATATACCATAATTTATTTTATTTATTTATTTATTTTTTGCTTTTTGCTGAGGCAATTGGGGTTAAGTGACTTGCCCAGGGTCACACAGCTAGGGAATATTAAGTGTCTGAGACCAGATTTGAACTCAGGCCCTCCTGACTTCAGGGCTGGTGCTCTAACCACTGCGCCACCTAGCTGCCCCAGGAAGCCTTTTCTTAATTCTAATGCTTTCCTTTTTTAAATTTCCTATTTATCATGCATATAGCTTGCATACCAGTGTTTCTTTGCTTGTTATCCCCTTCAGTACATGGTGTATATGCATATATACATATAACCAAATGGTAGTTCAGTTTCCCTGCAACATTCAATTGGAATCTAGGAAACTAACTAAACTAGGAAAAAGCCATATCCTTATGGGCTTATTGGTCTATTGAATTTTTGAAACTTGGTTTTTATAATTACTGTTGCCTTGTACATGCCAGATTGTTTTTCCTGGGTATAAGATCTTAGAAATTTGTTTGAATATTGAACAATTAATACTGAAAGAAAAGAAAAATTTCTAAAAGCTGTATTTGATGTGATTCAGTTTAATAATAGTTTGTTTAAAAAAGTCCTGATGACCTATATTACTTTCTAAAACATATTGGGTGATTGGTAAACATTTATAAGCTATGCTTTAAATTTTGTCAAATTTAATTTTAAACATGTGTGTGAGTTTTATGAAATTATTTAGCTATTCACTAAATCTTAAAAGTTTTGAAGGAAAGGAAAAGAAAAAGAAAGGAGGAGGGACATGAGTTTATATGGATGGGATAAAGAATTGAGAAACAAAGGAGAAGGAGAGAGACTATCAGAAAGGTATTTGGGAGGAGAGAGTCAGAGAAGGAAAAGGCATGTAGCAAGAAAGAGGAGAGGATGTGAAGAAAAGAAAGAGACAAGTTTTTAATGGAAGGAACATTTGTTTGGTGGAAGAAAATAAATTGACTGACTAAATCCTGAGAAGGACTTGGCACCCTAAAAGTTAATTAAGGAAAAAAGTTGAGTGGGGCAAGGAGAAACAGGAAGGTTCTTTCTCAAGGGTGAAGATTTAACTCACTTCCCTTCCCCCCACCCCACCATTTTCAGCTGCTCTTTTAGAAATGAAGATGAACTTAACTGTCTGTCGCAGAGATAATTTTTTTTAAATTTTATTTTATTTGCATAACCTATGTGTGGGTAATTCTTCAACAATAACCCTTACATAGCTTTCCGTTACAAATTTTTTTCCCCCCAACTCCCCACCCCTCCCCTAGATGGCAGGATATCCACTACATGTTAATTATGTTAAAATATTGGCAAATTGAATATATGTATACATATTTCCAAACTTATCATTGGTGTGCAAGAAAAATCTTATCTACACAAATGATATATCAGATAAAGGAAACACAATGTAAGCAAACATCAATCAAGGAATATGAGAATGTTATGTTGTGGTCCACATTTCGCATCCCTCTCTCTGGGCTTTCTTCAGTGAACAATTGGAGGTGGTTTGAAACATATCATTGTTGAAGAGAGCCATGTCCATCAGAACTCATCGTCATATAGTACTGTTGTTGCCGTGTATAATGATCTCCTGGTTCTGCTCATTTCACTCAGCATCAGTTCATGTAAGTCTCTCCAGGTCTTGCAGAGATAATTTTTTAAAGGGACAGCTCACTTTTACAGGTGTTAATTGACTGAATATTTATTTGGGTGCATGATTGTCTTCTTGTTCAAGGAATATGATAACAAATGTGATCTATAATTTGGGAGGATTATTTCCAAAGGTTTAATTGATATTTTTAAAGAACCTTTCAGATTTTTTTATGTGGAATTAGGATATTCCTATGAGTTTTAATTGATTGTATTGAGTCATTTTAAAGTTGTACCCTATTATCAAAGGCACTCTGAGAATAATAGTTTTTGCATTTTGTCCCTTTGAAAATGTTTCTGTTCTGGACAATATGCAATTTATTATTTTTTTATGTATTGGGTATTTTTTTTTGCATTTTTTAAAAATTAAAGCTTTTTATTTGTATAACATATGTATGGGTAGTTCCCCAGCATTGATCTTTACAAATCTTTCCATTACAAATTTTACCCCCAGTCCTCTCCCCTCTCCTAGATGGCAGGAAGTCCACTACATGTTAATAATGTTGAAATACTTGACAAGTTATGCAAGAAAAATCCTATCTACAAGAAAAAAAAAGAAAATCAGAGAAAGGCAACACAATGCAAGTAAACCTCAATAGAGAGCATGAAAATGTTACGTTGTGGTCCATATTTCATATCCCTCTCTCTGGGTGTATATGGTTTTCTTCAGTGAACAATTGGAACTGGTTTGAGACAATTCTTTGTTGCAGAGAGCCATGTTCATCAGAAGTGATCATCATGTAATACTGTTGTTACTGTGTATGATGATCTCCTGGTTCTGCTCGTTTCACTCAGCATCAGTTCATGCAAGTCTCTCCAGGACTCTCTGAAATCATCCTGCTTGTCGTTTCTTACAGAGCAATAATATTCCATAACATTCATATACCATAATTTATTCAGCCACTCTCCAATTGATGGGCATCCCTTCAGTTTCCACTTTCTAGCCACTACAAAAAGGGCTGCCACAAACATTCTTGCACAGGTGGGTCCCTTTCCCTCCTCTAAGATTTCTTTGGGATATAGGCCCAGTAGAAACACTGCTGGGTCAAAGGGTATGCACAGTTTGATAACTTTTTGAGCATAGCTACAAATTGCTCTCCAGAATGGTTGGATCCGTTCACAGTTCCACCAACAATGTATTAGTGTCCCAGTTTTCCCACATCCCCTCCAACATTCATCGTTATCTTTTCCTGTCATTTTAGCCAATCTGACAGGGGTGTAGTGGTACCTCAGAGATGTCTTAATTTGCATTTCTCTGATCAATAGTGATTTGGAGCAACTTTTCATATGACTAGAGATGGCTTTAATTTCATCATCTGAAAATTGTCTGCTCATATCCCTTGACCACTTATCTATTGAAGAGTGGCTTGATTTCTTATATATATGAGACAATTCTCTATATATTTTAGAAATGAGGCCTTTATCAGAACCATTAAATATAAAGATGATTTCCCAATTTGATGCTTCCCTCCTAATCTTGTCTGCATTAGTTTTATTTGTACAGAAACTTTTTAACTTAATATAATCAAAATTATCCATCTGGTGTTCAATTAGGACTTCCAGATCTTCTTTGGACATAAATTTATTCCATCTCCACAGGTCTGAGAGGTAAACTATGTTATGTTCCTCTAACTTGCTTACAAAGTCCCTCTACATCTAGATCATGAACACATTTAGATCTTATCTTGGTATGTGGTGTTAGGTATGGGTCAAGCCCTAATTTCTTCCACACTAGTTTCCAATTTTCCCAGCAGTTTTTGCTGAATAGTGAGTGCTTATCCACAAAACTGGGGTCTTTGGGTTTATCAAGCACTAAATTGTTAAGGTTATTGCCTAGATTGTCCTGATAATCAATCCTATGCCACTTATCGACTGCTCTATTTCTTAGCCAGTACCAAATGGTTTTGATGACCACTGCTTTATAATATAGTTTTAGATCTGGTACAGCAAAGCCACCTTCATCTGTCTTTATTTTCATTAATTGCCTTGAAATTCTTGACCTTTTGTTCTTCCAAATGAACTTTGCTACTATTTTTTCTAGATCTGTAAAATAATTTCTTGGTAGTTTGATTGGTATGGCACTAAATAAGTAGATTAGTTTGGGTAGTATTGTCATTTTTATTAAGTTTGCTCTGCCTACCCATGAGCACTTAATATTTTTCCAATTGATTAGGTCTGATTTTATTTGTGTGGAAAGTGTTTTGTAGTTTAGTTCATATAGTTTCTGACTTTTCCTTGGCAGATAGATTCCCAAATATTTTATCCTATCATCTGTTATTTGGAATGGAATTTCTTTTTTGTATCTCTTGCTGGTGGACTTTGTTGGTAATATATAAAAATGCTGATGATTTATGTGGATTAATTTTGAATCCTGAAACTTTGCTAAAGTTGTGAATTGTTTCTAGTAGTTTTTTAGTTGAGTCTCTAGGGTTCTCTAAGTATACCATCATGTCATCTGCAAGGAGTGATAATTTGGTTTCTTCATTACCTAGTCTGATTCCTTTTATCTCTTTTTCTTGTCTTATTGCTAAAGCTAACATTTCTAATACAATATTAAATAGTAATGGTGACAGTGGGCAGCCTTGCTTCACTCCTGATCTTATTGGGAATGGTTTTAGTTTGTCTCCATTACATATGATGCTTGCTGATGGTTTTAAATAGATGCTACTGATCATTTTAAGGAAAAGCCCATTTATTCCTATACTCTCTAGTGTTTTTAA
>JAJPUD010013662.1:17400-43435 GCA_023553655.1 Myrmecobius fasciatus
TTTTTTTATTTTTTGCTTTTTTGCTGAGGCAATTGGGGTTAAGTGACTTGCCCAGGGTCACACAGCTAGGAACTGTCTGAGACCAGATTTGAACTCAGGTCTTCCTGACTTCAGGGCTGGTGCTCTAACCACTGCGCCACCTAGCTGCCCCCCTCTCTAGTGTTTTTAATAGGAAAGGGTGTTGGATTTTATCAAATGCTTTTTCAGCATCTATTGAGATAATCATATGTTTTTTGTTAGTTTGGTTATTAACATAATTAATTATGCTGATAGTTTTCCTAATATTGAACCAGCCCTCCATCCCTGGTATAAATCCTACTTGGTCATAGTGTACTATCCTGGGAATGACTTTCTGTAATCTCATTGCTAATATCTTATTTAAAATTTTTGCATCAATATTCTTTAGGGAAATTGGTCTATAGTTTTTTTTCTGTTTTCACCCTACCTGGTTTAGCTATCAGCACCATATTGGTCTCATAGGAGGATTCTGGCAGTATACCTTCTGTCCCTATTTTCTCAAATAGTTTGTACAGTATTGGAATTAATTGTTCTTTGAATGTTTGGTAGAATTCACATGTAAATCCATCTGGCCCTGGAGATTTTTTCTTAGGGAGTTGGTTAATAGCTTGTTCTATTTTTTTTTCTAATATGGGGCTGTTTAAATAATTTATATCCACTTCTTTTAACTTGGGCAATCTATATTTTTGTAGGTATTCCTCCATTTCATTTAGATTATCAAACTTACTGGCATAAAGTTGGGCCAAGTAACTCCTAATTATTACTCTAATTTCCTCTTCATTGGAGGAAAATTCTCCCTTATCATTCTTGAGACTAACAATATGATTTTCCTCTTTCCTTTTTCTTATCAAATTAACTAAAGGCTTATCTATTTTGTTGGTTTTTTCTTTTTTTTTTTTTTTTTTTTTTTTTGGTTTTTTTCTGAGGCAATTGGGGTTAAGTGACTTGCCCAGGGTCACAAAGCTAGGGAATGTTAAGTGTCTGAGACCAGATTTGAACTCAGGTCCTCCTGACTTCAGGGCTGGTGCTCTATCCACTGCGCCACCTAGCTGCCCCTTGTTGGTTTTTTCATAGAACCAACTCAGTTTTATTTATTAATTCAATAGTTTTCTTATTTTTAATTTTATTAATTTCTCCTTTCATTTTTAGAATTTCCAATTTGGTATTTAATTGAGGGTTTTTAATTTGTTCTTTTTCTAGTTTTTTTTTAATAATAAGCCCAATTCGTTGATGTTTTCTTTCTCTATTTTATGCAAGTAAGCATCTAAAGATATAAAAATGCCCCTTATAACTGCTTTGGCCATATCCCACAAATTTTGGTATGTTGTCTCTTTATTGTCATTCTCTTGGATGAAATGTTGATTGTGTCTATGATTTGCTCTTTCACCCATTCATTCTTCAGAATTAGATTATTTAATTTCCAATTACCTTTTGGTTTATTTTCTCCTGCCTTATATTGCATGTGATTTTTATTGCATCATGAACTGAAAAAGATGCATGTACTAGTTCTTCCTTTCTGCATTTGATTTTGAGGTTTTTATGCCCTAACACATGGTCAATTTTTGTATAGGTTCCATGGACTGCTGAGAGAAAAGTAAATTCCCTACTGTCTCCATTCAATTTTCTCCATAGATCTATCATACCTAACTTTTCTAACAATTGGTTCATCTCCCTAGTTTCTTTCTTGTTTATTTTGTGGTTTGATTTATCTAATTCTGAGAGAGCAAGGTTCAGATCCCGCAGTAGTATCATTTGGCTGTCTGTTTCTTCTTGCATCTCTCTTAATTTCTCCCCTAGGAATTTGTGTGCCATTGCACTTGATGCATATATATTTAGTATTGATATTGCTACATTATCTATGGTACCCTTTAATAAAATATAGTTTCCTTTCTTATCTCTTTTCATTAGATCTATCTTGGCTTTTACTTGATCTGAGATAAGGATTGCTACCCCTGCTTTTTTGTGTTCATCTGAAGCACAGTATTTTCTCCTCCAGCCTTTTACCTTCATCCTATATGTGTCACTATGTTTTAGATGTGTTTCTTGTAGACAACATATTGTGGGATTCTGGTTTTTAATCCAGTCTGATATCCGCTTCTGCTTTATGGGAGAGTTCATCCCATTCACATTCACAGATAGAATAACTAATTCTTTATTTCCTGCCATCTTATTTACCCAAGTTATGTTTTCCCCTTTCCTTTCCCCTTTCTCCCTTCCCCATTCCTCAGTACTTTGTTTTTGATGACCCCCTCCCTCAAACAATACTCCACCCTTTAGATCCCTTCCCCCTGTTTTTACTTCTTTCCCCTGATTCTTCTATTTTCCCTTCTATTAATTTATCCCTTTCTTTTCCTCCTTTCCCTCCCACTTCCCTCTATCAACAGAGAAGTTTCTATGTGAAATCAAGTGTCTGATATACACTTTTAGAGCCCAACCTGATAAGAGTAAGATTTACACAATGCTCATCTCCCTCCCCTCTTTCTCTCAATTATATTAGATTTTCTTTGCCTCCTCAAGAGATTTTACCTTGTTTTTACCTCCTTTTTTTTAAGATCTTATTTTATCACTTTTCCCCTCTTTTCCCCAGTATGATATCCTTTTCCCCTCTAGTTCTCTTTTTCATATTATCAAAGTAAAATCAAATTATACCCCCATTCTTTAAGGATACCCCTAGTAGAGATATAGATCTCAAGAGTTCTTTCCTTTTTATCTTTTTACGCTTCTCTAGAGTTCTGTGTTTGGAGGTCAAATTTTTTGTTCAGATCTGGTCTTTTCATTAGAAATAGGTGAAATTCTCCTGTATCATTAAATGACCATCTTCTTCCCAGGAGGTTAATGCTCATTCTAACTGGATAGGTTATTCTTGGCTGTAATCCAAGTTCCTTTGCCTTTCAGAATATCTGGTTCCAGGCCCTTTGATCCTTCAATGTGGAGGCTGACAGATCATGTGTGATTCTAATTATTGATCCTCGGTATTTGAATTGTTTCTTTCTAGCTGCTAGCAGAATCTTTTCCTTGGTGCTATAGTCCTAAAATTTAGCCATGATATTCCTTGGGGTTTTAATTTTGGGGTCTCTTTCAGGTGATCAGTGAATTCTTTCAATGGTGATTTTGCCTTCTGATTCTGCAATCTCAGGGCAGTTTTCTTTCAGGATTTCCTGGAAGATAGTGTTTAGATTCTTTTTTTTTTTTTCATCATGGCTTTCAGGAAGTCCAACAATCCTTAGATTGTCTCTCCTAGATCTATTTTCCAAGTCAGTTGTTTTTCCCAGGAGATATTTCATATTTTCTTCTAATTTTTCATTTTTTTTTGTTTTTGTTTGACTGATTCTTGAAGTCTTATTGAGTCATTCACTTGCATTTGTTCAAATCTTATTTTTAAAGTATTGTTTTCTTCAGCTCGTTTTGTAACTGGCCAAGTGAATTTTTTTGTTCATTGCACTCTTTTTCCACTTCACTAATTTTATTTTTCCCTAAATTGGTGTCTTTTTCATATCTCTTTTGCAGGGCATCATATCCTTCTTGCAAGATATTGTATCCTTCTTGCACTGATTTCAATTTATTTTCCCATTTATCCTCCAGCTCTTTTATTAGGTTCTTTAAGCAATCTTCCAGAAAGACCTTTTGAAAAGGGGACCAGTGATGGTCCTTAATAACTTCCTTTGGAGCTTTGTCTAAAGGAACCTCAGGATCTGTGGTCATCACTTCTTTCTCTTGATAAAAGCTGTCTATGGTGAGAGCTCTCTTTTGCTTCTTCATTTTTTTTTTTTAGACAGCGTGGATATCTCTTTAAGGTAGGGGAAAAAAAACGGCGGCTGAAATGGCAGCTGAAGATCTTTGCCCTGGGGCACTTTGGTGAATTAACTTAAGGTGCTGGGCTGGTGGGGGCTAGGACTAAGTCCGAATTACTCCTTAAACAAGGCAAGTCTGCCAGAACACCTGCCCCCAATCAGGGCAGAGTGTCCTGAGTGCCTCAGATAAACTCCAGGCGTTTGGAATTTGGAGTTTGGAGTTTCTGCCATGATGAGCTGAGCTGAGTCCCACCCTCACTTCCGGCCTACACCAGAGTTCTCTGACACCAGAGTCCTCTGTTTATCCCTCTGTCCGAGTTAGACAAACCTGATGTGAAGTTTTTCAGAGATATCTGCAAGCAGTGTCCAAATATTTCTGGATTCGTTGACTTGAAGATCAGTTCAGAGGCTTATTTTATTGTTGATTTGAGAGAAGTTCGGAGGAGGATGCAGAGAGTCACCTTTTCACTCTGCCATCTTCTGTATTGGGTATTTTAAGGGCAAGATAATCTGTAATATTCACCTTATGAAACATCGACTTATGTTGTGCCACAGTTCCTATGTTTCAGTTTCCCAATTGTTCTGCCTAGGTAGCAACACCCCCCTTCTGACCACTGAGATAATTGAGCTTCAGAGTTATGACTATTGATATTCCAAAGAGTCATAAATCCTCCAGATGGCTCATCTCAGACACCTAGACATCCCTCTTATCTTTATGGCCCCAGACTTAATGTCTCCTAGCTTCTTCTCAAACTAATAAGAATTTATGATCCTTCATACCCCCAACTGTTGGAACTGAATTGATAGTCCTTTCCTTGAACTCCAATTCCCCTCACTGCCCAACCCCTTCTTCTGCCCTTTGAGCTGTCTTCATTTCCCTGACCACTAAAGTCTTATAAAATCCTTGACACCCCTCAATAGATCAATAATACTTTGAGACAATAGTCCTATTCAGTCGACTCATCTTACCTCTCCATTAATATGAATAAAATATTAATAATCTCTAATCTGTAATACTGCCTCAGTTTCTCTTGGAGCATTATACTTAGATATGATAGATAAGTCCCAGAAAGTTCATGGGATTAATCTCTTACTGTTATCAATATAAGATCATGATAAATGACTATTTGGAATTTATCTGTAGCTTTGGTTAATGGAATTTGCTATTGGAGGTAAAACTTCTTGGGCTTGTAGCTAATATTACTTAGGAGTTTTAAAGCTACACCTTCTGAAAGTTACTGGGAAAATTACATGCAGTAAAACTGAGTTAAGGCTATTCTATGCTGTGTCCTGTCTGTGCTGAAGAATCAGTTTTTTTTTTTTTTATTAAAAAAAAGATTTATTCTTAAGGATGTCATGCTGGTTCTTATCACTGCTTCTTTTTTGAAATTTTCAGTTTCTCCTTACTAAAACATTATAGAAATTGGCCAGGAATTTGTCAGAAGAATCAGTTTTGACTGATTATATTATGACATAGTCATGTCCTTGTTTTTTTTCCTGTGACTGATCTCTATCATCAGAGCAATAGTCAATAGAAATCATTAATGCAATTCAATTATGTCATACCTTGCTGTTTCCAATCTGACTTTCTGTAGTCACTATATCCTTAATACTTAGGCAAATGAGTATTTAGCCTAGTCATCTGTCTGCTACTAGATGTTTGTGTCTGTAGGTATTCTGGTCTGTAAAGGTTTCTAAATAATGAGAGGACAATTAGCACAGTTATATGAGAGACTTAACTGCTTTTTGTTTCTGGGGACTACAGCTGATAGCCGTTTGTCTCTCCTGTGAGACAAACTTGTCTCCTTGCATGGGAAGCTACTAGAACATCTGTGCTGGCTTCTCCACATTTTGTAGCAGTCCTTGTGAACCAGTCCTTCTATCTTAGACTGTTCTAAACTATTTGTTAGATTTGTTTTTTGTTCTAAATTTTGGTGAAATTACAGCCATACTGACCTGCTTCTGAATCAGATCACACCCAAACCCCTCCCTAGACAAGAAGTTAACTTTGCCCCTCTCAGCATGAAGCAGTTTTTAAAGAGACATCACCCCTGCTCCTAATGGACTTTGTGCCTTATTAATTTTGGGGGAACTGAGGGTGGTTGATGAATGACTGTTAAACTCTGACTGTATTACTGCACAATCCTGATTGGGCCCCTATTGCTATATTTTGGATTTAAGAATGGAACATGTTAAGATTTGGGGTGACTGTTACTGTAATGGATAGTTTGTATCTGCATCATCTACTTGATCACAATGTTTCCTTCAGGATATGTAATTGTATGTAATTGTTTGAGGGATCTTTAGTTTCAGAGTGGAAAACCCTTAGTATACTAGTCTGTTACATGAGATGAACTTGACAACTAGAGTCCTATTTCCTCCTCCTTGGATGATTCCTTTGATGGCAAAGAAAAAGGGGGCGGGGAGGATAAGAGATAATAACCAGGAAAGCTAGTGGATTTTTCCCAAAATACTTGAAAAAATGGGAACCTCTGGTGCCCCTAATTTCTTATTCATTTGGCCTTAGGCATTTCTGCCCCACCCCCAACCCACCTGTTTAAATTGGAAGCCCTTCCAGCAGTCCATTTTTCGTTTTTTACTGCCTGCTTGATTTATTATTTAAACCCCAACTGGACTGTGATTACTGATTCTGCATTAACTTTAAACCCCTTTATTCTTTTGGAATTGCCCTGGGAGATTCAGTTTCTGGGACCATTTTCTGATTCCTGGCAGTCTCTCTGATACACTTCTCCAGTCCTGTAACCCTAGTTCCTTAATTAGTATTTCAGCATCCTCCAAGACATAGCAGTTTGTTTTATGCCTCTAAGTTTGTGATTTGCCTGCCTTGGTGGGCTAAGTGTGCATACTCTGACCATTTCTGTAGCAAATGTTTCCCTGCCTGTCTCTTCTTCTGGGTGGGGACAGCTGGAGCAATTTCAGGCCTCAGTCTTCCCCCTTGGAGTTTCTGACAGCCGGGTAGTGTCCCTCCTGGAGGGGCTGGCACAACTGCCTTGGGTACTGCTGCTTCCTCTGCAAGCAGAGGCTGAGTGCACAAACTAACATTGAATTGTCCATCTTAAATTGCATTCCCTGGCTGAGATGATGCTCCGGAACTGCAGAGGACCTGACCAGCTTGCAACAGGGAGGACTATGGAAGGCTGTTAACAGCTCTGGGGCTATCAGGGAGAGACTTCTGCTCACCATAGATCCTTGCACCTTTCCTAGTTTTATTCTGGTTTATCTGCTCCTGGTAGGGTCAGTGAAAATCATGGTGCTAAGACCTTCCAGGTATCTGAGGAAGGTGATTCAATGATCTGAATATTCAGGAGAGAGAGTGTGGAATGTTGTGCCACAGTTCCATGTCTCAGTTTCCCTCAATTGTTCTGTTTCCGTGTTCCCAATTGTTCTGTCTCAGTTTCCCCCAATTGTTCTTTATCAGTGTTTCCCAATTGTTCTGTCTGGTGGAAAACCCCTGTATCAGTAAATATGCTTTAGCTCTGGAAGAATCCCCTGAGCTTTGCTTTCTTGTGTATGTGCTCCCTCAGGTTTACCTGTACTCTGAGGAAGGGGCCTGAACCTACTGTATCTTAAGCAGGGAGGGCTGTAAATGGCCCTCTAGGAAACTTGCTGTTTCTATGTCAATAACTCGGGTTGTAAGGGAATCTCTATCCACAGTCAGAAGATGCATCAAGGAGCTAGAAACAGCCTGACAACAATTGATGTCCTGGTATCAGTCTCTCTTTAATTGGTCTCCCTGGATGACCTCCCTTCCTCCCTAATAGGCCCCCTCACCCTATTTCTGCTAGCCCTACAGGTTTCCCTTGCTTGACTAACTATTTAACCACATATATCAGGAGAAGAATCCAGGCAGTTAAGCTGCTTGTTGCTAAAACCACTTACTCCCCTCTGGTCTCTGATGAGTCCAGCTTCTGACCAGTTACAAAGAAAAGGGGGGGAGTGAAATGGACGCTGGGTAAAATGGATGCTGTCCCTGACCTGCTTGGGCACTCATGAGATTATGGGAATGTTATCTCTGTGTAAACTCTGTCTGAAGAACGTGGCCACAAGTTTTTTACTCCCCAATGCAGCCGATATATCCTGTTTCCAACCTCTGGTCCGTATAGTCTCCAGATGTATTAGCTTATCTGTTATCTATGACCAAAGACCTTGACTACTTCATGGATATAGAACTTCTAGAAATGCTGCCTTCATGTTAACTTTTGCCTCCTGCCTAGCAAAGGCATGTTTCTAAATGTTTCTAAACATTATTGTGATTTTTCTCCCATAAATATGTGTCCCTAAAACTCTTCAGGATTGACCCCCTAGTCTTGCACTGGTGGGGTTCAGTAGCTGGCCAGCTAATAAATGCTCTTAAAATCCAATTATTTTGGCTGTCCTGTATTTTCTCTCACCTGGCATTTCAAAATCAGTTTAAAGTCTTTATCTTAAAGGCTTTAAAAACATTAGTGCAAGAATCTTAAAATGTCTTGTATTTCTTTTAGGATTATTAGTTTATATACAACCTAGAAAATTTGTATTTAATCTTAATTATTTTTCTTTGTAATATGCTAATATGTATTCTGGGGCATACATTTTCATTTTGAGAATGATTCAGCTTCCTGTTAAGAGTTGTTCTGCTTTGTTTCATTGTTATCACTCTCTCTAAGACCTATCAAGCTCCAAAGATTTGTTCTTTGACCCACTCATTCCTTAAAATGGTTTTATTCATTTCTCCAACCTGTTCTTGAGAATTTCATCCTCTACTTCCCCCCCAACTATATGTGTGCCGTGATTATTATGCAACTCCCTGTAGGGACAAATTACAATAGAAATCACTTCCTTCAGACTTTCAACATTTAATGACATTGAAAGTGATGGACATGCATCTTTTTTGAAGGTAACCAGTTTATAGTTGGAGAAGAATTTCCGTATAAATAACAATTATTTGACATCATTGTTAAATGGAATTCTATTCTTACAAAGATCTTTTGATATGTTATCTCCTTTATATTTTACAATTATCCAGTGAGTTGGGGGAGGGGTAGGAAACTATTTCTCATTTCTATCTACTTATTTCTAGAGTATAAAAAAAATAAAAAAAAATGACAAACTGTGTCCTTAAATATGTGGGGGAAAGATTATGTAAGTAGCTCAGAAAATTCCAAGCTCTCCAGATTTCTTCTATAAGCAAAACAAAATTTTGTCTCATGTTAAAAATCTCAGGTTAAAAATTTATTAATACTGGGGGTGAACAAATGTCCTTTTGGGACAACCAGAGTAGACTCAGAGGCAAGACTCCAGACAGAGGTTTAACAGGTGTGAAGTGTAAAATACCTTTAGACTAGCTCAACATAAACAACAAATGGAGAGCCCTGAGTCTAGCTGGATTCAGGTGGAATCTCAGAGGGAATAATAAGAACTTTCACCTCTGGGACAGCATGGGGAGTCTGGGCTGAGTACCGGAAGAGTGCTGATAAGGAACACCAAGCCCATCTGTGCTGAGATTTTGCCCTAGGCAAGAAAGAAGCAACACACCTGTTAAGAGCAGAAGCAGTGGGGCAGGAACATTGCTGGGTGTAGGCATTTATAGGAGGGAAAAGTTTTTGGTTTGGGGTTCAAAGTCAGAGGGGAGAGGTGAAATGAAGCCAGAGGAACCATTTCCCCCACCCCAACTCTGACACAGGACTAAAGGTATTTACACTAATAAGTGCTCATTAAAACCAAAACCAAAACCAAAACCAAAACCCAGGTTCAAAGAGAATTTTTTTTACAAGAAACACACATTACTTCAAATATTCTGGAGCTACAATGAGAATTGTATAGGTTTTATTAGCAGTTTCAATAAAAGACTACTTGTAATATTACATATCAACAATCAAAAGAATTAGGCCTGTGGCCAAAAACATTACTTCAAGCAAAATTAAATGTAATATTGAATCAAACAAAAGAACTTTGATGAACTCTCAGATTTTCAGAATTTTTTCTCAAACCTGAATTGTAAAGACAATTTAACATAAAAGAACCAACATCAAAGATTAATTTTAAAGGATTCAGTAAGGACAGACTATTTATGTCTTATATGGAGAAATGAAAACCATATGTCTAAGGTTGACAGCTGAGTATGATATAATTCTTAAAAGCAAATCTGTCTAGTAAAAGTTAAAAAAGTAATTATACTGCATGAATGTAGGGGAAGAATCCATACAGAGGCACTAGTTGAGGGAGGACACCTGATAGTTCTAAAAACATACTCACATCAGAAATGGGTTAAATAGGGAACAAAACATGCCTATACCAAGAAATAAGGGGTGAAGGAATAGTACAAGGTGGGTTAAGTAAGAGTATATAGATTAATGGGAATGGGATAAAGAAAGAGAGAAAGGATAAGAGGATAAGGGAAGGGAAGGATGCATGGGTGGGGGGAATGTTGATAATTGCAAGGCAAGTTAAGGAGTAGAACTAAAATGGAAGAGTTACAAGGAATTAAAAAAATAAGAGATATATACAAAATAACAATGAACAGGAGTAGAATTTATTAGAAAAAAATAAGGCTAGTAATCACTGATCTCAGACAATGTCAAACTGAAAGATTCAATAAAGAGTGAAATTGACATTATGTCAGAGCCATATTAATTTTGTTTCAGATACATCTTTACATACGAGTAAATGTGCATGTATGCGCATGTTGATATATGTATGTATGTAGATGTGTTTCTGTGTGTGTATACATGTATTTATATGTGTATAAATAGATATATATTGAACTGTAGCATGCTGGAAGGAAGTGTGGGGGAGGATGAAAACAGAAAAAACAAGAATAAAGTAAAAAGTACACAGTAGAGAACAAAAGAAGAACCTACAAAGAAGCAAAAATAAAAGATGGATAGTGATGAATATAATGTCTTCTATTATTTCATATACTTGCTTCAAATGGAAACATATATTTTGAATCTTCCCTGATGTTCTCCTGGTAACAATAATTTTTTAAAAATTTTTTCTAAGTTCTTTTTTATTTTGTATTTGTTTTAAATTTTAAAAAAAATAAAAGAATGTGGTTTTCTGTAAGTAAAGAATCTATTAAATGATAGAGCTAGGGTTAAACCTGTTATAATACCAGATTTGGAAAAAGTCCCACTGAGAACTTAGTAATAGTGGTCTTTCTGCCAAGGTTATGTTAAAAAAAATCAGTACTGGTACCAAATAACAGAAATCTAAGGTTTTGTTAGCAAGCACTCAACATAAATGCTTTGAGATGACATTTTATCAATAGCATTGAAAGCTGGTCAGATTTATGTTTGTTGTGGAGTTGTGACTTCTTCAGACATGATTATTACACTGCCTTAACATTAAAAATATGTCAAGGTCTAATAGTCATAGGAGTGCCATTCTCTTCCCCTGTTGGAGGAGAAGGAGAAAAGAAAGGCTGAATTAGGCCAGAAAAGGAAAAATGAGGGAAACGAAATATGAAGCATTCTTCCAAAGCATCATAAAATGAGAGAGTCTTTTCATTACAGTCTAGCAAAATCCCAACCCTACGGATAGGGAAATGAACTAGATGTTCAAAAAGCTGGGGAGTAGTCATTATACTGTACCCATCTTCTGTTCTAACACTTGAAAGAAAGAGTAATTTATCAAAATGGAAAAAGAAACCATCATTTCTTCTCAGTGACATCTGGCATACACCAACTGCCCATTGCCTGGAATCTCCTACTTCAACCTCCCAGTAGTGGATGCCAACTGAGAAGACTTGAGATCCCAAAATGAAATCACTTTCATAGTGATTGGCAGGAAAGTGTATATTCTGCTGGTTGCTCCCATGTGTGACAGTCCTCATGTCATCAGACAGGATGAAAAATGGAGAGACATTTTGGGGATCCAGGGTCATGGTCACTGCAAGAAAGAATAATTAGTTGAGTGATTTAGCTTCTTAAAGTCCAAGTAGACAGACTTAATACAAAGTCCACACTAATCGAATTCTTCTGTATCCATGAAATCAGAGCAGAAAAATTCCCCAAAGAAGAGTTATTTCACTTGGAGGACTAAGCTGTCTTAAACTGCCTCACAACTTGCATGTGACAAATATCAGATTATATGTATTATTGTTAACTAAGGACAAGAATCTTCACTCCTTGTATCACTTGCAAGATGACATTGCTCCCTTAGAAATACTTCCAGGTCCAAAAGAACATTTTTTTCCTTTGGAAAAACAACATCAACAACATCCCTGTATTGTTACAAAGAAATAATCTTCATGCTCTTTTTGCTGCTTCTGCGTAGTCCTGGAATCAAGAAAGTGTGATAGTTTCCTAAATGCCCACCCAGCTAACTGCCATTAAGGAAGTAACTAGGTACTTTGAAATGGAGGTTTAATGACTCCAGGGCTGATTTCCTACCTTTGAAGCTTTTCAGCATTTCCCACATTATTGTTTTTTGAAATATGATCCCAGAAATGGTGACAACCTCTGGGCGGTGACCCAAGAGGAATTCACATCTGCAAAGAGGACAGATTCAGTTATCTTCAGACATTGGCAATGACTTTCTTATCTCATTGCCCTTTCATTCCACTGGACAGACTCTCTTAATCCTACTTCTTTCCATATTTCCTCTCTATATATTCAAACCAAAAAATTTCACCTTGTTGTTCTATTCCTCTTAATAAGACTCAAATTTAAATTTTACCTGGTCAGTACACCTCCAACCACCTGGAAAGAAAGAGAAGGAGACAGGGTGAGTGCTGGGTTCTTCCATGTCTATATACTGACACTTTTGTGACATGATTTTCCCATAAAGCCCATCAAGTCATATATACTAAGGAAAATTCATTTCTCAAATATTGCATGAATCTCGGCTCATTATGGTTTGAGATGTTCATGAGGGAAATATGTCAGAAGTGGAAAGCTCACCAACCTAATGCTTACACATGTTAGTTTGATTTCTAACACATGTCCATGAAGTATTATTATAACATAGGCACTAAATCTCCTAACTTCTCAAGAAATATATTGTAATATTTTCCTCAGCATCATTGGAAACACATATTACTGTTATTCATAACAACACTGAATGGTACTCTATCAAAGAGTCTAGAGTATTTGTGTATTTGTACAAAATGTCTCTAGTATATAAGGCTTTTTGATTTAAGAAATTTTCACCTTTTTATGTTGATGTTTTTTCACTAATAAGTGACTTTTTCTGCATCTATATAGTCATCTCTACTTAAGGAGAAGTCTCCAATAATTTTCTTATCATTGTCTACTATAATCTAGAAAAATCAGAGGACCAGTTTTATTAAAACATTGTCTAAACTGGGAAGCTTTCTTTCTTTTTTTGCTGAGGCAATTGGGGTCAAGTGACTTGCCCAGGGTCACTTGAAGCATCAAATGTCTGAGGTCAGATTTGAACTGAGGCTCTCTTGACTTCAGAGATGGTACTCTATTCACTGCATCACCTAGCTGCCCTGGAAGTTGTATTTCTTAAGCCTATCATTCATTGAATTAAAGTCAGGTTTTAAAGGTCTTATGGGGCTGGGTTAGTAAAATGCTGTTAAATTATTTGACCTTTTTCTTGTTCTCACCTTTAGAAACTGGCTATTGCTCTTCCAGTTATATTGTTCCATATCCATGATCTCCTCTCTCAAGCTATGAAGTTGTTGGGACAGTCTGATCTCACTTTCTCTTAAAATCTTCAGGTTGTCACTTTCCTGCTTGTTCATTATGTGAAAATGAGCCTTTGCTTCTTTGTCCAGCAATTCACGGAATGCTCTATATTCAGCTGCCAAATTCTCTCTCCAAACCTGGATCTTTTCCTGCAAGAAAGTAACTTAGTCCAATAAGGTCCATGAATCCATTTTCCAAACCCCTTTCCTTCTTTATCCCTAGGAAAAATTTTCTAGTAGTATAAATATCTCTAATGCAAGAGACAATTTGAGGTAGTTGTCTCAGAGGGAAGAAAACATGGTTGTAATTCACTATATAGGCACTCAAATGTCCTCAAACTCAAAGATTAAGATTAGCCTCTGACATATACTGGGTTCTTCTACATGGGTTTTATTCAATTCTGGCTCTTGGTAACTCTCTAAGAGTATAGAGAACTTTCAGTGAATTTATTGACATATTTGCTAAAGGGAGGATCTTAATCCAAAAGTTGAAATGGTAATCAAATCACAAAGTCTAATCCTGCTGAAAAACTTTTATACTAAATTTGTTCTTTTTCTCCCTTTTTTAATTGCATGCCTGATTCATTGATCTATTTATTTTATTCATGTAAGCATTTAGAGATTAAAATTTCTTCTAAGCACTGCTTTGACTGTGTCCCATAAATTTTTGTAGATTGTCTCATTATTGTCATTAACTTGGATGAAATTACTGTTTCTATGATTTGTTATTTGATTCTATCATTCTGTAGGATTAAATGAACTTTTACACTTAAGCGGCTGAAATACTCAAAAGGGAAACTACTGGCACCAATATCTACTGCCTTAAAGGAACCACAAGTTCTCCTGTATCAGATTGTCATGAATACTACTGATTTTCCTCTCAAAGACCTGAAGACACACCTTCCAAGTCTTCTCTTTCTCTCTCTCTTCTGTCAGCATGTTCTGAACTGTTGCTACTTTTTTCCAGAGAAGATCCAAAGTCTTTTGGAGCTTGACCTAAGGAAATAGCAGTCATTATTTCATACTTGTTACCTTTCCCCAAGTTAGATCAACAAAAGGCCACAGATCAGAGCAGAGAGGCCAATGATGTTTAGATTGCCCCTACTATCTGTAGTCTGGGAACTGAAAGACAGAGCTAACCCACAGGTCACTCATGGGCTCCATGGGCTACAAAGCAGCTGTAATTGATTCAGAAGATCCACCAACTGGAAGAGAAGGAAGTTTTTAACTAGACACACTTACCCTGTAATCCTCTGCAGCCTCCTTTACAGTGTGCACCTCATGGCCCTTGTGCTCCTTGGATTGAAAACAATTGACACAGAGAAAAGATTTGTCTTTTTCACAAAAAAGATTTTTCTTCTCCTGGTGCTTTTCACATGTGACTTTTTCCTCTTTTACTTGCAGTAAATAGGGTCTCAGGGCCCTGCCTATTCTGGCCAGCTTCCCTAGGCGATGGTTGACCTCTATGTCCCTCATGTGGAAGGGTTTCCTGCACAGAAAACAAGGGCAGGGCCTGTCCTCGTCTCTCCAGCTCCTGAGGAGGCAGATGCGGCAAAAGCTGTGGCCACAGCTCAAGGTTACTGGGTGTTTGAAGTAGTCCATGCACACAGGGCAGGTCAGCTCTTCCTTGAAGTTTTCAGCTACATGAGTTTCATCCATGATCCTGAGCAGAAAAAAAAGGACAAATGAGTCAAGAATGAAGCAGTGGAGGAAAGCAGCATTTTCCTACTTGAGCTGATTGATTTCCTTCAGAAACTCAATTTCACAACCTCAACCCTCATTAGAAATATTTATCAGACTATGAACAATGCTTACTTTCACATTCCCTCCATTGTTCAGTAATTATGATGCAGGAATTATCTGTCCCGTTGGGAAGACATAATACCTTTGTTTTAGACTATTGCCTCAAACTTCTGCACCTCTGAATCTTCAACGTATGGGGGACACTGAAATGAAACTTGGACAGGTTGTTCACTCTGGATCTCTGTACCAGACAATTCTCGCACCCTCAGCACCAAGATTATCTCTCTGGATATAGAGTGCCTCTGTGCATCCAAGTCTTAGAGCTCTGCAGTGGTAGTCAAGTCTGTGGGAAGATAATGCATTAATACACCAATCATTTGTAATAGACAGAATTACCTTGATAAAATACCATGGTGAGAAAAATGGTTGCCCAACATCAAATTGCAGTTCAAACCTCCACTATATGCCACATTTAAAGAATTATCTCAAAAGTCATCTTTCTTCTTTGTATATGCTCAATTTCTACCCATTTTGTAAAAACAACTGTGATGATGCTCATTTCAGAATTTGTCTCCAATAACACAAGTGTATAATAATATCCCCTTGAAGAGAACTGTATTCTGCTCAATTAAATGCAGTCTCTGGAAAAGCAGAGTTTTTAAACCCTTGGACTTACTCTCTTAGCCTTACATTTCTGTCAGAAAATCTGCCCACAACCCTACTTTCCCTCAAAACTGAATTTAAACCTTGCCACCTTCCATAATAACAGGGATGCATACTCTTTCAGCCTTTTCTTCCCTACAATCAACTTTCACTAATTACTTACCTACTAACTAATCTGAGTCATCCAAGACAACTCTCATCTTCATTGAAAAATGAAAATAATCTTGCTTGACAATATTAGTTGTTGAAATTAAACAATAAACACCTGACCCAACAAATTCTTGGATATTTTCAGGAAACCGAATATTCTTAAATATTTTCATATTTTAAGAGAGCAAAAAGGAAATCCCTGCTCTGTACTAAATAAACAACTTAATGGCCATTTAATATTTAAGGTTGTGAACCATAAACTTTTACTATTCTAAATGTCTTTGTCGTTGATGAAGATATGTTCTTGTCTCTCTTTACATATATATATATATGTATAGATATACATATATATATATATGTATATATACACATTCCTTTGGTGAAACTTACTGTTGCTTTCTCCAATTTAGTAGATTTCCTTCAGATTCCTTAGTTCCTGATCTAAGATCCCCGGACTTACCTTGTGATCTTATTTTGGAAGGTGAAAGGCTGTCTTTGTCTCCTTGCCTCCATCCCAACCAACCATCTGGATTCACATTTCAAAGGTGCTAACTCACTTGATTCACACCTTGAGAACATGAGCTCTGCTTTGGAATCTAATTCAGCTCCTTAAAACTAACTAAAGTTTCACGCTTCCTTGATTTCACCTCAACTAAAAATGCCTTTTCCCGTCATTGGCTGCTAATTGTACTAATTTTACAATGCCTATCTTTAAGATGGAGACCTGGAACAGAGATCCATAATAGAATTAGAAAAGATAGATAAGTGGGCAAGTTTATATTGGAAGAAGGCATATATGATGCAATCTATTGCTTATAGGTGCTTTTGGAAAAAGCAGTAGAATGTATGAGGCAGGAATTTAGGTGAGAGGTACACATGGAAATATTAATCTTGAAGCTGGTATTGAAGTAAACTTTGAACCTAGCAGATAGCTAACGGCAGGGTTCTTTATGTTATTTATATTATTTGTGTGGCTCAATTAATTAAATTGGATTGATACATTGAGAAGTATGTATATTTAGTGTTTCTGAAGCCTTCCTTCATATATGTGAGATCAAATCAAGGGTTAATGAGACATAATCATATATCATATATTACATTTACCTATATAACATACAGTTAAGATTTTAAGGGAATGACCGAAAAGGAAAAGAAATCCCATGCTGGTTCAGGTTAACTGTAATATGATGCAAAGTCTTTTTTTTAAATAAAGCTTTTTATTTACAAAACACATGAGTGATTTTTCTACATTGACCTTTGCAAAAACTTTTTTTCCCAAGCTTTTCCCCTCCTTCCCCCCAACCCCCACCCCTAGATGACAGGTAATCTAATACATGCTAAATAGGATAAATTATGTGATATTCACAGAAAGCATTAAAATGCTGTGTTGTGGTTCACACTCAGTTCCCACAGGCCTCTCTCTAGATGTATATGACTATCTTCATCACTGAACAATAGGAACTGGTTTGAATCACATCATTGTTGAAGAGAACCATGTCCATCAGAATTGAGAACTGATCATCATATAGTCTTGTTGCCGTGTATAATGTTCTCCTGGTTCTGCTGATTTCACTCAGCATCAGTTCATGCAAGTCTCTCCAGTCCTCTCTGAAATCCTCCTGTTGGTCGTTTCTTACAGAACAATAATATTCCATAACATTCATATACCATAATTTATTCATCCATTCTCCAATTGATGGGCATCCTTTCCATTTCCAGTTTCTTGCCACTACAAAAAGGGCTGCCACAAACATTTTTGCACATGTGGGTCCCTTTCCATCCTTTAAAATCTCTTTGGGATATAGGCCCAGTAGAAACACTGCTGGGTCATATGGTATGCAGTTTGATAACTTTTTGAGCATAGCTCCAAATTGCTCTCCAGAATGGTTGGATCCATTCACAGTTCCACCAACAATGTATCAGTGTCCCAGTTTTCCCACATCCCCTCCAACAGTTATCATTATCATTTCCTGTCTATAATGAAAAGTCTTTAAAATAAAAGTTCCCATTAAAACTCATTTCTTCTGGCACCTTACAGATAAAGTGGGAGATCAAAAGCTTCTTCAGTGTCAGATTATTACTGATCTGAGAGGATGTTCAAGAGCCATGGGTGAGCAGGGTAAAGATATTAGACCAGCATCTGAGGACTTACAACTTTCATAAAGCCATGGTCATAGTAAGAGAAGTTGAAAAGTACACTTCTACAAGTCATTGTGAATTTTCAATTTAAGAAATCAGAATGGAAAATAGACCAAGTTTTCCAGAAATGAATATTTTCCTGCCTTTAGAAATAAAAAAATTAAAAGACAATCAAAATAACTATTAGATGATTTAAGTCACATTAGGAAGGCCACGCCAAGTGGCTTTTCAACAAAGGATAATGAAAATGATAAGTAAAAGATTTTCTGTCTTGTGATTTTAAAGAGTAGTTTTTTTATGTGTAATGTGAGTCAGAGATATCAAACATAGCTGGGGCCAGAATATAAACTGAAACAAATTCAAATATAACACTTTCTCCTCCTATATGCCCTTACTTCTATCACCCTCTCCCTTTCTCATATCCTCTTCCCCTCCTACTTTCCTGCAGGTAAGATAGATTTCTATATCCATATTGAGTATGTATGTTATTTCCTCTTTTATTCAATTCTGATGAAAGTAAGGTTCACTTCCCTTCCCTTTCCCCTTTTCTCCTTTACTATAAAGGCACATAATTTATGACACTCAATCTCCCCATTTCCTTTTCTCTCACCTTTTAATTTTATTTATCTTCCTCTCTCACCCCTTAATTTTATTTTATTTTTAGATACTAATTTTTTTCAATTCACACCTGTGCCTACTATATATATTCCTTCTCACTGTCCCAATAATGAAAAAGTACTTATAAATTACAAATAACACCCTCTCATGTAGAAATGTAAACAGAGTAACCTTGTAAAGTTCATTATGATTAGCTTTTCCTGATCACTTCCTTATGCTTTTCCTGAGTCCTCTATTTGAAAGTTAAATTTTCTATTCAGCTCAGATCTTTTCATCACAAACCCTCTATTTCATTAAACATCCACCTTTCCTCTGAAAAATTATACTCAGTTTGTTGGGTAGATGATTCTTGGTTGTGATTGTTCTGCAGAATATCATATTCCAAGCCATCCTATCTTTTAATGTAAAAGCTGCTAAATCTTGTGTTATCCTGACTGTGCCTCTACTGTGCTTGATTTTTTTCTTTCTGGATGATGGAAATGTTTTCTCCTTGACCTAGGACTTCCACAATTTGGTTACAATATCCCTGGGAGTTTTCATCTTGGGATCTCTTTCAGGAGGTGATTGGTGAATTCTGCTATCCCTCTGGTTCTAGAATATCAGTATAGTTTTCTTTGATAATTTCTTGAAATATTATATCTAGGCTCTTTTTTATTATGGTTTTCAGGTAGAATTTGCCACGTTATTGTTTTTCCAGTGAGATGTTTCACATTGTTTTCTAAATTTTTTTTGTTTTGCTTGATTGTTTCTTTATTTCTCATAAAGTCATTAGCTTCCATTTGCTCAATTCTCATTTAAAAATTAAGGAATTATTTTTCTTAGTGAGCTTGTCCAATTTTGCTTTTTAAGGCATTCTTTCCCTCATTAGCTTTTTGTATTTCTTTTTGTATCACTTTAATTTCTCTCCCTAATTTTTCCTCTCTCTCTTACTTGATTTTTAGAATCCCTTTTGAGATCCTTCAGAGCCTAAGACCAGTTCTTATTTTTCTTCCAGTCTTTGGATTTGAGTGCTTTGACTATCATTTTGTCCTGAGTGTGTGTGTTCATCCTTCTTGTCATGATGTTAATTTTCCAGGGTCAGAATTTATTCTGCTGTTTTCTCATTTTCTCAGACTATTTCCTGACATTTAAGTCTTTGTAAAAGTAGGGCTCTGCTTTCAGGGTGAAGCCTGGGTGCAGCTGTTTTCCCAGATGTGTCTGGGGACCTGTAAGCTTTTAGCTGTTCCAATGTGGTGTGATACTACTCGAAGTGTGTTCACTGCTTTTCTGGCCCATGCTCTGGTCTGTGAGTGATCACAAGCACTCTTTTCTGCCTTAAAGCTATAAGAAGTGTCCCAGATCCTCTCTGGCTTTAAGTTTTAGAGGACTAGTATTCCTCCTCACTCTGACCCAATAAATCAGCACTGCAAACCTGATCTGAGTATGTATAAAGCAAGAGATAAAGCATGCCTTAGTGATAACAAAAAGAGCTCTTATAATCTCCTGACCAGCTGTTCAACACCCTTAGCATCTGTGGGCTAATACTTCTGACAGTCATCATCAAAGTCATTGCTGTTGATTTAATGGTTTGTTGGGGCTCCCCTCATACCCTAGTGGAACAAACCTTTCCTGATGACCTTTCAAGTATTCCTTGGCATCTGGGGACTGAGAGGGCTGGAAACTATCTCTGCTGCTATTCAGAGGTCCCAAGGACTGCTCCTGGTTTTCAGACACCAGATTATTCGCCACTTTGACCTTGGTGTGATAGACTTTTCCTGTTGACCTACTAAATTGTATTTAGTTAGAAATTTGTCACACTCTCTCTTTTTCTGGGTTCTGATCCTCTAAAATTTGTTTAGAGTCATTATTTAAAGATATTCAGAGTGCTTTGGAGGAGAGCTTGAAATTCCCTACCTTTGTTCTGCCATATAGATTCTGTCTTTCAAGTCAATGTATTTTCAAGTTCTCAAGCAGATTCATTATTAACCTTAAACAGGGGCAAATCCTTGGTGTGGCAGCTTCCTCCCAGCACCAGAGCAGACATACTCTATAAAAGGTGTTCCTACAGGGAACAGTCACTGACTTAATGAAATAATTTTAAAAAATGGCACAGGTGAGGTCCTGCTTAAATTGTGCTACCAGGCCTATACTTTCCATGTGCCTAGACTTGCAGAAAAAGCAACATCTTCTATTTTTCTCTCAATAACCACCCACTTAGTTTTTCCTTTTAAAAAATTATATTAATTTTAAAAATTGTACATCATCTACATTTCCCAATATATTCCTCCTTCTCCCTCTCAGAGACTCTCCCTTCAAAACAGATTTTAAAAGTTTTTTTAAATGAGTAAAGTTAACCATTAAAAATTAATGTGACTTTATATGAAATTTTCCATAGATATATGGAATACAAACATCTTTATTCAACATGGTGAAAATAATGTATCCTTCGCATATAGAGGAGCTTACATAAACTTGACATAAAGATTTTTCCTTTCAGATTTTAGCTCCATTGCTTTTCTGTATGAGAAAAATTTTCAGTTTTATGTAAATTGTCCATTACAGACACTATGATCCTTTTTATCCTTTGTTTGCTCATAAACTCTTGTATTACATATAGAAGTGATAGTTCATTCCTGCTTTCTACCTCAAATTTATTTTATGATATGACTTTCTGTTTTTTTTAATATATAAAGCTTTTTATTTACAAAACATATGAGTGATTTTTCAACATTGACCTTTGCAAAAACTTTTTTTCCCAAGCTTTTTCCCTCCTTCCCCCCAACCCCCACCCCTAGATGACAGGTAATTTAATACATGCTAAATAGGATAAATTATATGACAAATACAATACATGTATACATATCTATACAGTTATCTTACTGCACAAGAAACATCACATCTAGAAAGAGAAGAAGAAAAAACAACCTAAGAAGGAAAACAAAATGCATGGAAATATTCACAGAAAGCGTTAAAATGCTGTGTTGTGGTTCACACTCAGTTCCCACAGGCCTCTCTCTGGATGTATATGATTATCTTCATTGCTGAACAACTGGTTTGAATCACATCATTGTTGAAGAGAACCATGTCCATCAAAATTGATCATCATATAGTCTTGTTGCTGTGTATAATGTTCTCCTGGTTCTGCTGATTTCACTCAGCATCAGTTCATGCAAGTTTCTCCAGGCCTCTCTGAAATCCTCCTGTTGGCCATTTCTTACAGACCAATAATATTCCATAACATTCATATACCATAATTTATTCAGCCATTCTCCAATTGATGGGCATCCTTTCCATTTCCAGTTTCTTGCCACTACAAAAAGGGCTGCCACAAACATTTTTGCACATGTGGGTCCTTTTCCCTCCTTTAAGATCTCTTTGGGATATAGGCCCAGTAGAAACACTGCTGGGTCAAAGGGTATGCACAGTTTGATAACTTTTTGAGCATAGCTCCAAATTGCTCTCCAGAATGGTTGGATCCATTCACAGTTCCACCAACAATGTATCAGTGTCCCAGTTTTCCCACATCCCCTCCAACAGTTATCATTATCATTTCCTGTCATTTTAGCCAATCTGACAGGTGTGTAGTGGTATCTCAGAGTTGTCTTAATTTGCATTTCTCTGATCAATAGTGACTTGGAGCACCTTTTCATGTGACCAGAAATAGTTTCAATTTCTTCGTCTGAAAATTGTCTGTTCATATCTTTTGACCATTTATCCATTGGAGAATGGCTTGGATTCTTATATATTTGAGTCAATTCTCAATATATTTTAGAAATGAGGCCTTTATCAGAACCTTTGGATGTAAAAATATTTTCCCAGTTTACTGCTACCCTTCTAATCTTGTCTGCATTCATTTTGTTTGTACAAAAACTTTTTAAATGATGTGACTTTCTGAATCTAGCTCACAAATCCATTTGGAACTCATCTTACTAAATATTATGAGGTGAATCATTATTCCAGGTACTGGGATTTGGGGAATTATCAAACACTGTTACTTAATACACTTGCTGGCCTCTGTATATGGGAGCACTAATATGCTCTATTATTTTATTTCTCTATTAACCAATAAATTTATTTATTACTGCTTTGTAATAGTTTGAAATCTGGTACTAATACAGAATCATAAATCACATAACCTTGTAGGAGATGACACATGGATCATGAAGCTAAAAATGACTTTAAAAGAAGCAACCAAAAAGAGAGGCAATGAACTGGCAGACAGTTATAAAAACCAGAGTGGAGAAGTTTCCTAACCCCAAAGAATTTTTAAATCTTTAAAAGCTATAGATTAACACTGAGAAAAGAACTGGAGAAAAAAAATCTATCTGCCACAACTAGTATTGCAGAACATATCTTGAGCCCCAGAAACCAGGCCTTTGAGTTTGCCCAACAGGAAATTCACATCCATTAGAAATCTGAGATCTTAGGAAGTGAAGAGACAATAGAGTGTCAGAATGCACTTAATTTTTATCAGAGATTTTAAGATGTTTCAGAAATCAGTATCCAAAATCCCACTTATCCTAGGCTTCTTCATGACATCTTGTAGTCCCTCTGACATTTTTTGAAAACTTGACAAAATTGAGAAAATTCTCCGTCTCTGACTGCTCTATGAAATACTAGAGAGGTTTTCTCCCTCTAACCCTAAATTGTGCCAAGAGAAGGAATCTGTTTGTCCCTTGCTACCTCTTACCACATTCCTTCTTTTCTCCTCAGTCATTCTAAAAACTCTTTTAAAGGCTTGCTTCATGTGTCACTCATCCTTGATGAAATAAGCTCATCTACAGGTAGTTTTCACTCTGTTTTCAAGTAACTGACTCACCTGTCCTTCAGGATTTTAATGTATTTTATATTGGTGTCTTCTTAGACACCCGAACCTTCCAGTTCATCAACTTCCTCAGTTATAATGGCATATAGTCACAGTACTTCAACACCTAGTGTCTTGCCATATCTCACCAACCTTATCATTATCGTACATACTGACCATGGGGTCTGATCCCCTACTTCACCTCAACTGAATTGGGGATCTGTTGGAACAAAGTGTATAGGGTCTGGCTGCAGCAATACCTTTTGGGATTCTTTCTCTTTTCAGCAGCTACTCTAGCCTTTATGTGAAGGGGACTATATTTTCCTTTCTTAATGTGGCAGAAGGGAACTCAGGGACAAAATAGGAAATCAAGGGCCAAAACCTCAAAAGGTTGCTATTTACTTATTTTTTTCCACTCTCTTCATTTCTGGGCTTTCTGCCTACTAACTTTCCAAGCACATTAAAACTACTAATCTTGTCAATTGATTTAAAAAACAATTTTAAACTTTTTAATAACATTTAATCTTTATTTGTCCTTAAAATAAGTTCTCTTTTTTGATGAAGCAAATTGAGTTAAACTACTTGCTTCACCAGGGTCATATAGTTAGTAATTACTAAATATCTAAGCTAGATTTCAACTCTGATCCTCTAGACTGTAGGGTTAGTGCTGTATCCTTTATACCTTTCTTTTCTAATTGTAATATAAATCTCTGTTTCACATCTCCATCTGTAAAATGAGGATTATAACATTTGTGCAAATAGCATCCAAGGATGGGAAAAGGCACTGGAAAAGTTTTAGTTGAGGTGAAATCAAGGAGGTGTGAAGTTGAATCTAATTAGATTCCAAAGTAGACCCAGGACTTCAAGGTGTAAACCAAGTAAGTTAGCACCTACTAGATGTGAATCCAGAGGTTGAATGGGATGGAGAGAGGACACAAAGGACATATAAAAAGACTGACTTTTGCTGTCCAAAATTGGAAGGAGAAGCTAGGTCCAGGGATCTCAGGTCAGGAACTACAGAGCCTGAAGGAAATCGACTAAATTGGAGGAAACAACGGTAAGTTTCATCTAAGGAATCTATATCTATATCTATATCTTAAGATGTGTGTGTATATATGTATATATTATATGTGTATATATAATATATATACATATATATATACATCTTAAGGGATACAAGAACATTTGATTATCAAGAACAAAGATATTAGAATAGTAAATAATTATGGTTCACATTCTTTAATATTAAATAGCCATTGGGACAGCTAGATAGTGCAGTGAATAGAACACCAACCCTAAAGTCAGGAGCTCCTGAGTTCAAATCTGGTCTTAGACACTTAAAGGCTTCCTAATTGAGTGACCCTGGGCAAGTCACTTAATCGCATTTGCCTCAGCATTTATACATATATTATATATTATATATATATATAATGGCCATTAAGTTTACTTAGAACAGAGCAGGGATTTCTTTTTTGCTCTCTTAAGATATGAAAATAGTTATGAAATCTTGTTTCCTGAAAATACCCAAGAATTCATGGGGCCATGCTTTTATCTGTTTGCTTAATATTTTGATAACAATATTTTGAAGCAAGGTTACCATCATCTTTCAATGAAGATAAGAGTAGTCTTGAATGACTTAGATATAGGAACAGATACATCCCTGTTATCAGGAAAGGTGGCAAGGTTTAAGTTCAGTTTTGAAAAAAAAAAAGTAGGATTGTGGGCAGACTTTCTGGCAGAAATGTAAAGGTAAGAAAGGTAGTTCAAAACTCTAAAGACTTCATTGTTTTAGAGACTGCATTTAATTGAGCAGAATCTAGTTCTCTTCAGAGGGATATTATTATACACTTGTGTTATCAGAAAAATTCTGAAATGAGCATCATTTCAATTTTTACAAGATGGGTAGAAACTGCACATATATATAGAAGAAAGGTGACTTTTGAGATAATTCTTTTAAATGTGGCCTGTAGTGGAGGTTTAAACTGAAACTTGATGTTGGGCAATCATTTTTCTTAACATGGCTGTCTATTAAAATTATTGGTGTATTAATGCATTATCTTCCCATGGACTTGACTACTCATTCAGAACTTTTAAGACTGGATTCCCAGAGCACTCTATATCCAGAGAGACAGTCTTTGTGCTGAGGGCATAAGAATTGTCTGGTACAGAGATCCAGAGAGAACAACCTGTCCAGATTCCACTTCAGTGTCCCTACACTCTTGTTGAAGATCCAGAGGTGCAGAAGCTTGAGGCAATAGTCTAAAAAAAGGTATTGTGTTTTCCCAATGGGACACATAATTCCTCCACTGTAATTACTGAACAATGTGAAAGTAAGCATTGATCATAGTCTGATTAATATTTCTAATGAGAATTGAGATTGTAAAATTGGATTTCTGAAGGAAATGAAGCCACTCCAGTAGGAAAATGCTGCTTCCCTCCACTACTTCAGGAGACTCATTTGTCTTTTTTTTTTTT
>JAJPUD010013663.1:0-43434 GCA_023553655.1 Myrmecobius fasciatus
TCATTCCTTCATGCCCCTTCATTTTAAATCTTTTTATTATTATATGAACATTTTAAAAGTTTTGCTCATAATAAAAGTATAAGAGGTGACAGCATTAAGAAACAAATCTAGGAATAGATTTAGTTCAAAAAAATAGGGCTACTTGAAGGAATGTTATGTGTTTTTTTTTTAATTTTCATTTTAGGGTCAGATTAAGGATCAGTGCTAAGGACAATTTTAAGAGAAGTATTAGAAATGATTAGTAATAGGGATGATTTAGGGTTAAGCACATATAGATTTAAATTAATATAAGGATAAAATTGTTATTAGGGTATTAAACTTAGTTATGAATATCCTTTTAGATGCTCCTCAGATATTTTAAAATGAAAAAGTAGAAGAATCATTTAATAGGGTAGTTCATAATATAACTTTAAATAACAAAGTGCTGTCAAATAATTTTTAAAAACTCATTTATTAGATTTCCAAAAACTAATGCAAATGTTAACAATTTCAGACTTGGACAAAACTTCCAGATGAAGACGTTCGATTTTATTTAAAAGTTCAGGGGGATTCTAATTGCATTTATTTGGAAGAATTTCAGCCATCTTAAAGCAGCAATTCCTCTTGCATTAGAAAGAGCTCAGATCCAGAGATTGTATATCAATAATCATACTTATGCTTTCTATGTAATAACCACTGATATCTGCTGCTTTTCAAAATAATATTAATTTTGTATAATTACTTAAATTTTTGGCCCACTTCTGTCTCTATCTGCTGGTGCCAAACTGCAACATTCCATATGATTTAGAAAAGTTATTTTTTGGATCTATTTGCCCACATTTAGATTTGAGTTTGTCTGTGGAACTTTATAATTAAAATTCCTAAGCCAGATGGCATTAGATATAAGATACTGAAAAAGGATTGATACAGAATCACATTTTTACAATCTTTTTTTTAAAAAATTATTTTACACAAATATAATTATGTCCTTAAAGGAGTGGCAACTTCCTAATAGCACTATAATTTATTAGATTAAGTGATAAGGATCTTCCTTCCAACTGGAGGCTCAAATTCCTAAATTACACCATGGTCAAAGCCTACATTTCAGTCTTAGTAGAATGATTGGAGAATCAGAATGCCAAATGATATCTACTGTGAACTCAATGTCTCATTGAAGCCCATCGTTGATGATACCAGAACTCTTAAAAAGAGAATGTTTAGGGTCGAGTTGTCGGATTTTACAAAAACGTTTGGCTCAGAACTATACACCACCATCTGGGTTGGCAATGAAATGGGCATTGTCATAGAGAAACTATTTGAGCACTACAATCAAATGTGCTGTAAAGATAGTTTTCCCCCAAAACATTTGAGGAAGGATAAGGCAAGATTGCCCTCTCCATACAAAACTTTTAAAATTTACCTGTGATGAAGACAGAAGTGAGCTGTCACCTGACAGGAAAACACACACACACACACACACACACACACACACACACACACACACGGCATATCTATGTAAGAGCCACTCCAGTGCAGGCCCTCACTATGCTCATACCTCCATTATTAGACTAGCCTGCTGGTAGGTCAGCCGGGCACCAGTCCTTCCACTTTGTTCCATTCTCTGTTGGGCCATTGGAGTGATTTTCCTAAAACACAGGTCCAGACTCGGTACTCCCCTAGCTGACTCCCTGTGGCCTCCAGGATCAGATACAAAATGCTGTTTGGCGTTTAAAGTCCTTAACCCAGCCAGTCCCCTCCTCCCTTTCTGGTCTTCTTCCACTTTACTTCAGTCCAATGACTGGCCTCCTAGCTGTTCCACAGACAAGACACTCCCATCTCCCTGCTCTTGCCATCTTCTCTGGCTGTCTGTCCCTTATTTCTGGACTGCTTTCCTTGCTCAGATTTCCCTGCTGACTTCCTTGCTTCCTTAAAGTCCCTATTAAATTCTCATTTTATATAAATGAAACATTTTTTAACCCATTTAACTATTTCTCTTGTATATAACTTGCTCTGTATGAGGGCTTGCGTGTTTTCTGAGTTCCTTGAGAGCAAAGAATTTCTTTTGCTCTTTTTTTATATCCCTAGTGCATACCAAGCTGCATAGTACATAGTAGATACTTAATATTTATTGATTGTTAGATAATTTGGTTAACCCCTCAATTTGAAAAAAAAATCATGGAGAATGATAAGTAGGATTGCTACATGGACAGGTCAGTGAAGGGAATAGAGTGGGTTTTAAAACAAACATCAGACGATTTTATAAAAGAGGGCTAGCCAATAAACCTGAAAAGAGTAAGGTTATGTCTCAGCCTTGAATTTTTTAATGGGAGACAGATCCTTCAGTAATTGGGTTTGTAACATGGTATTTAACTAGAAAGATAGATTAGACTGTCCCTTTGAATAAAGTAGGATTTGGTTCTGCAGAAAAGTGCTGTTGTGTATGTAGTGTAATGAATAAACACCCTGACACTCTAATTAGTATTTCAGTGGGTATCACACTATGGCATGATGCAATGCTAAATAGAATAGTAAAGGCTTTGAAAGAGTTAGATAGCATCAAGATTTGGGTCAATCTGACTATTTCGGGTCATCAATGTCTCTTGTGTTTTTTGAGAACTGATAATTGTCTTCTGAATCAGGCAGGATGGCAAATTACAATATGTTAAATTGTGTGCTAATCCAGAAGGCAATAGAATATATAATAATGCAATGAATATGGAAATTCTGCAAGACTAGGACCCAGTAAATGCTTCTGTCTTAAACACACTAAATATCTGTCAAAGGTACTGCAATATCCTCAGGAAAACTGATGGTAGGATTCAATCAGATGGAGCAAAAATATTGACACTGAGCATACTGTCAGTGTAAGTATACAAAAATGAATATAAATGATGTTAGGAATTTTTTTTTATTTAGAAAATTTCAATCTTCCACTTTGACAAAGTAATTATATTTCTTTTGTATTGCTTACTGTCATATGAGACAAATATTGATTTTTATACATTTATCTAAGTTTACATAACCTACCATGTATTATTACTTTTATCTATTCAGAAAGAAATTTTTGATAGGAACTATAGTAATATGCTAACAGTATGTTTGTAATTTTTAAAAATTAGTTGAATAAAATTATCTGTTGAAAATATAAAATAAAAAAAAAATCAACATTTAAAGTACAAGATCTCCCCAAATGTGCATATATGCTGTGTGTTCTGTGAATTATCTCAAAGTTTTTGGCAGCAAGGAAGTGGTTTCCCTCTCCTGGGGGAAGATAATATACTATGTGGAAGTTAAAATATGTGGTCAACTTTCTTGTGAATGTTTATTGGTGAATTGTAAGATCTATTCATTATTTGAGCCTACAGCAATATGTTGTAAAGAAAAAATCTATCCATTTTTATGATTCTTCTTTCTGGTACCAAAAAGTCTTTTATTAAATTATGGATTGGTTAAATATTTTCTTAGTAGAAACAAGCCTCAAGTTTCTCATTCCTCCAATTGATTCTCCACTCATTTTCAAGAATGACTGGATGAAAGCTCTGGATTTCGATATCTCAGATCTTCAGATGATTTAGAGTTCTAGAAAATGTTCTGTATTTGGCAACCTCTTCTACAGCCCATTTCAGCCTTAAGCACTGAAGTATTTATGATTCATCACTCAAAGCTAACTGTCACTCAAAAGTATAACATATATTGTTGACTGAATGTACTACCATGGAAAATAAATGTAAGGATCCCAAGATGGCAATTTCTTTATGACACCGGGAATGCTAAAGTGAAGGGCTAGACCAAAAAAAATGATAATCACCAGATCAGAACTAAGATGCCTACACCTTCCCATACTTTTACTAGATAGACTTGTATGCTCGTGGCAGCTGCACTTAATTCTAATTCCAAGGTGGTTTCAAGCAACATCAAAGTGGTCAAGTACTTGAGGAAAATTAACATGGCTAGTGGACATAGGCCTTTGGGAAACATCTGGAGGAAGAAACCACTATCACTGGTACTAGTGACTACTGATCGCCTCATAGGGATCAGAACTTTGAAAATTCCACTCATCATAGGCACAGAAATTAAGATTAAAAGAAAATATGCAGAATAAAAAATTATCAATGACCTATACAACTCAGTAAATGTTACCTTTCTTATGTAACATATTGTATGAGATAGGAGATATGAGATCTACTGTTATGCTATAGTAATTGCTCTCAGGTGAAAATCAATTGTGGGAACAACATAGGCAGTTCTATTCTATTTTGTTTTTTGTTAAAGCTTTTTATTTGCAAAACATATGCATAGGCAATTTTTCAGCAATGACCCTTGCAAAGCTTTTTGTTACAAATTTTTCCCTCCTATTCCCCATTCCCTCCACTAGATGGCAGGAAGTGTAATACATGTTAATTATGTTAAAATATTTGACAGATCAAATACATGTATACATATTTATACAATTATCTTGCTGGGCCAGAAAGAAAAAAAAAACCTGAGTAGGAAAACATAATGCAAGCAAACATCAATAGAGAGCGTGAAAATGCCATGTTGTGGTTCACACTCAGATCCCACAGGCTGTTCCCTCGGTGTATATGGCTGTCCTCATCACTGAACAACCGGAGCTGGTTTGAAACATTTCATTGTTGAAGAGAACCATGTCCATCAAAACTGATCATCATATAGTATTGATGTTCATATACCATAATTAATTCAGCCACTCTCTAATTGATGGGCATTCACACAGTTTCCAGTTTCTAGCCACTACAAAAAGGGCTACCACAAACATTCTTGCACATGTGGGGCCCTTTCCTTCCTTTAAGATCTCTTTGAGATATAAGCCCAATAGAAACATTGCTGGTCAAAGGGTATACACAGTTGGATCACTTTTTGAGCATAGCTCCAAATTGCTCTCCAGAATGGTTGGATCTGTTCAGAGTTCCACCAACAATGCATCAGTGTCCCAGCCTTCCCACATCCCCTCCAACATTCGTCATTATCATTTCCTATCATCTTAGCCAATCTGACAAGTGTGTAGTGGTACCTCAGAATTGTCTTTATTTGCATTTCTCTGATCAATAGTGACTAAAAATGACTAAAAATAATTTCAATTTCTTCATCTGAAAATTGTTCATATCCTTAGACCATTTATCAATTGCAGAGTGGCTTGAATTCTTATAAATATGAGACAGTTCGCTATATATTTTAGAAATGAGGCCTTATCAGAACGCTTAAATGTAAAGATGATTTCCCAATTTATTATTTCCCTCCTAATCTTGTCTGCATTAGGTTTGTACAAAACCATTTTAATTTCATATAATCAAAATTATCTATCTGATGTTCAATTAAGAGTTCCAGTTCTTCTTTGGACACAAATTCCTTCCTTCTCCACAGGTCTGAGAGGTAAACTATCTTATGTTCTTCTAATTTGCTTATAATATCACTCCTCTTTATGTCTATATCATGAACCCATTTAGATCTTATCTTGATATGTGGTGTTAGGTGTGGGTCAAGCCCTAATTTCTTCCACACTAGTTTCCAATTTTCCCAGAAGTTTTTGTCTAATGGTGAGTACTTATCCCCAAAGCTGGGGTCTTTGGGTTTATCAAACACTAAATTGCTATAGTTATTGCCTAGTTTTTCTTATGATCCTATCCTATGCCACTGATCGACTACTCTATTTCTCAGCCAGTACCAAATGGTTTTGATGACTTTGATGACTGATGCTTTATAATATAGTTTTAGATCTGGTACAGCAAGGCCACCTTCATGGGAGGTTTTTTTTTTTTGTTTTTTTTCATTAATTCCCTTGAAATTCTTGATCTTTTGTTCTTCCAAATGAACTTTGCTACTGTTTTTTCCTAGAACTGCAAAATAGTTTCTTGGGAGTTTGGTTGGTATGGCACTAAATAAGTAAATTAGTTTGGGTAGTATTGTCATTTTTATTATATCCACTCGGCCTACCCATGAGCACTTAATGTTTTTCTAATTGATTAGGTCTCATCTTATTTGTGTGGAAAGTGTTTTATAGTTTAGTTCGTATAGTTCCTGACTTTTCCTTGGTAGATTCCCAAATATTTTATACTATCAAGTTATTTTGAATGGAATTTCTTTTTGTATCTCTTGCTGCTGAACTTTGTTGGTAATATATAAAAATGCTGATGATTTATGTGGATTTATTTTGAATCCTGCAACTTTGCTGAAGTTGTAATTGTTTCTAGTAGTTTTTTAGTTGAGTCTCTAGGGTTCTCTAAATATACCATCATGTCATCTGCAAAGAGTGATAAGTTGGTTTCCTCATTACCTACTCTAATTCCTTTAATCTCTTTTTTCTTCTGTTACTGCCAAAGCCAACATTTCTAATACAATATTAAATAGTAATGGTGACAGTCGGCAGCCTTGTTTCACTCCTGATCTTATTGGGAATAGTTCTAGTTTGTCTCCATTACATATGATGCTTGCTGATGGTTTTAAATAGATGCTACTCATCATTTTAAGGAAAAGCCCATTTATTATTATACCCTCGGGTTTTTAATAGGAATTTGTGTTGGATTTTATCAAAAGCTTTTTCTGCATCTATTGAAATAATCATACTGTTTTTGTTAGTTTGGTTATTAATATTAAATTGGTTCTGTTGGTAGTTTTCCTAATATTGAACCAGCCCTGCATTCCTGGCATAAATCCTACTTGGTCATAGTGTACTATCCTGGGGATGACTTTCTGTAATTTCATTGCTAATATATTATTTAAAATTTTTGCATCAATATTCATTAGGGAAATTTGTTTTTCTTTCTCTGTTTTCACTCTACCTGGTTTAGCTATTAGCACCATATCTGTATCATAGAAGGAATTTGGTAGTATACCTTCTTTTCCTATTTTTTCAAATAGTTTATATAGTATTGGAATTAACTGTTCTTTGAACATTTGGTAGAATTCAAATGTAAATCCATCTGGCTCTGGAGATTTTTTCTAGGGAATATGATTAATAGCTTATTCTATTTCTTTTTTCTAAAATGGGGCTATTTAAATAATTTATTTCCTCTTCTGTTAACCTGGACAGTCTAAATGAAATGGAGGAATATCTACAAAAATATAGAGTATCAAATTTGTTGGCATAAAGTTGGGCAAAGTAACTCCTAATTATTGCTCTAATTTCCTCTTCATTGGTGGAAAGTTCTCCCTTATTTTTTTTATTAAAACTTTTTATTTGCAAAACATGTGTAAGGATAATTCTTCAACATTAACCCTTACAAAGCTTTCTGTTACAAATTTTTCCCCCCTACTCCCCACCCCTCCCCTAGATGGCAGGATATCCACTACATGTTAATTATGTTAAAATACTTAAGAAATCGAATATATGTATACATATTTCCACACATTTTTTTTGCAAGAAAAATCGTCTCTACAAGAAAGAAAAAATCAGAGAAAGGAAACACAACGCAAGCAAACATTGATAGAGAGCATGAATCTTATGTTGTGGTCCACATTTCACACATCCCTCTCTCTGGATGTATATGGCTTTCTTCACTGAACAATTGGAACTGGTTTGAAACATTTCATTGTTGAAGAGAGCCATGTCCATCAGAATTGATCATCATATAGTCTTGTTGCTGTGTACACTGATCTCCTGGTTCTGCTCATTTTGCTCAGCATCAGTTCATGCAAGTCTCTCCAGGCTTCTCTGAAATCATCCTGCTGGTCGTTTCTTATAGAACAATAATATTCCATAACATTCATATACCATAATTTGTTCAGCCATTCTCCAACTGATGGGCATCCATTCAGTTTCCAGTTTCTAGCCACTACAAAGAGTTGCTACAAACATTCTGGCACATGTGGGGCCCTTTCTTTCCTTTATGATTTCTTAGGGATATAAGCCCAATAGAAAGGCTGCTGGGTCAAAGGGTATGCACAGTTTGATAACTTTTTGAGCATAGTTCCAAATTGCTCTCCAGAATGGCTATATCTGTTCACAGTTCCAACAATGTATCACTGTCCCAGCCTTCCCACATCCCCTCCAACATTCATCATCTTTTTCTGTCCTTTTAGCCAATCTGACAGGTGTGTAGTGGTACCTCAGAGTTGTCTTAATTTGCATTTCTCTGATCAATAGTGATTTGGAGAACCTTTTCGTATGATTACAAATAGTTTTAATTTCATCATCTGAAAATTGTCTGTTCATATACTTTGACCACTTATCTATTGAAGAGTGGTTTGAATTCTTATAAATATGAGACAATTCTCTATATATTTTAGAAATGAGGCCTTTATCAGAACCCTTAAATGTAAAGATGATTTCCCAATTTATTGCTTCCCTCCTAAACTTGTCTGCATTAGTTTTGTTTGTACAAAATCTTTTTAACAATATAGTCAAAATTATCTATCTGGTGTTCAATTAAGAGTTCCAGTTCTTCTTTGGACATAAATTTATTCCATCTCCGCAAGTCTGAGAGGTAAACTATATTACGTTCCTCTAATTTACTTACAATATCACTCTTTATATCTAGATCATGAACCCATTTAGATCTTATCTTGGTGTGCGGTGTTAGGTGTGGGTCAAGCCTTAATTTCTTCCCCACTAGTTTCCAATTTTCCCAGCAGTTTTTGTTGAATGGTGAGTACTTATCCCAGAAGCTGGGGTCTTTGGGTTTATCAAAGACTAAATTGCTATAGTTATTGCCTAGTTTGTCCTGTGATTCTATCCTATGCCACTGATCGACTACTCTATTTCTCAGCCAGTACCAAACGGTTTTGATGACCACTGCTTTATTTTTATTTTTATTTTTTTTTAATTTTATTTTTTTTAATTTTATTTGCATAACGTATGTGTGGGTAATTCTTCAACAATAACCCTTACATAGCTTTCCGTTACAAATTTTTCCCCCAACTCCCCACCCCTCCCCTAGATGGCAGGATATCCACTACATGTTAATTATGTTAAAATATTGGCAAATCGAATATATGTATACATATTTCCTAACTTGGATGACCGCTGCTTTATAATATAGTTTTAGATCTGGTACAGCAAGGCAACCATCAGCCTTTTTTTTTCATTAATTCCCTTGAAACTCTTGACCTTTTGTTCTTCCAAATGAACTTTGCTACTATTTTTTCCTAGATCTGTAAAATAATTTCTTGGGAGTTTAATTGGTATGGCACTAAATAGGTAAATTAGTATGGATAGTATTGTCATTTTTATTATATTCACTCGGCCTACCCATGAGCGCTTAATGTTTTTCCAATTGACTAGGTCTGACTTTATTTGTGTGGAAAGTGTTTTGTAGTTTAGTTCATATAATTCCTGACTTTTCCTCAGCAAATAGATTCCCAAATATTTTATGCTATCAACAGTTATTTTTAATGGAATTTCTTTTTGTATTTCTTGCAGCTCAACTTTATTGGTAATATATAAAAATCCTGATGATTTATGTGGATTTATTTTGTATCCTGCAACTTTGCTAAAGTTGTGAATTGTTTCTAGTGGTTTTTTAGTTGAGTCTCTAGGGTTCTCCAAGTATACCATCATGTCATCTGCAAAGAGTGATAATTTGGTTTCTTCATTACCTACTCTAATTCCTTTTATCTCTTTTTCTTCTCTTACTGCCAAAGCTGACATTTCTAACACAATATTAAATAGTAATGGTGAACCATTTCAGAGGCTTAATTTGTTCTGGGTCTGAGGGAAGATCTGAGGAGCTCACAGAGAATGATGTCTGCAGTTCGCCATCTTGGCTTGGCCTCTTCCTTATCATTTTTGAGACTAACAATTTGAATTTCCTCTTTCCTTTTTCTAATCAAATTAACTAAAGGCTTATCTATTTTTTTTGTTTTTTTTTTTCATAAAACCAACTCAGTTTTATTAATCCAACTGTTTTCTTATTTTCAATTTTATTAATCTCCCTTTTTATTTTCAGAATTTCCAATATGGTATTTGAGGGTTTTTGATTTGCTCTTTTGCCAGCTTTTTTAATAGTAAGCCCAATTGATTGATCGTCTCTTTCTCTATTTTATGCAAGTAAGCATCTAGAGATGTAAAATTACCCCTTATACTGCTTTGGCCATATCCCACAAATTTTGGTATGTTGTGCCATTACTGTCATTCTCCTGGATGAAATTGTTGATTGTGTTTATGATTTACTTTTTCGCCATTCATTCTTTAGGATTAGATTATTTAATTTCCAATTAACTTTTGGTCTATTTTCTCCTGACCTTATATTGCATGTGATTTTTATTGCATTATGATCTGAAAAAGATGCATTTACTATTTCTGCCTTTATGCATTTGATTTTGAGCTTTTTATGCCCTAACACATGGTCAATTTTTCTATAAGTTCCATGAACCACAGAGAAAAAAAAGTAAACTCCCTTTTATCACCATTCAATTTCCTACAGCGAGCTATCATACCTAACTTTTATAACAATTTGTTTACCTCCCTAACTTATTTCTTATTTATTTTGTGGTTTGATTTATCTAGTTCTGAGAGAGCAAGGTTGAGATCCCCCACTAGTGTAGTTTTGCTCTCTATTTCTTCATGCATCTCTTTTAATTTCTCCTCTAGGAATTTGGATGCTATACCACTTGGTGCATATATGTTTAGTATTGATATTGCTTCATTATCAATGGCACCTGAATAAGAATTGGAATATCTTATTTAAAAATAAGTTCACTCAAATAAAGTAGGCCTGAATCTTATTTGACCGTTCTATGAACCCTACATGCCCTTGGCAGGAGGGGCCAGGAACTCGCCATTCCTGGAATTGCTTGTGCTCAGTGGAGGGTGGCTCCCGCCCTGAACATACGCAAATATGTCAAGGCTACGGGGTCTGGAACGAATCAAACAAAGATATGGTAGTAAACTAAACAGTACCTTCGTACGCATGTAGTACATACCAAAAAGCACAAAGGTAACATATTTTGGCCCGAAGCCTTCTTTGTCTAAATAGGAAATAAAAGCCCCAACTCCTAGCAGCCTGTTGAGCTTCACCCATGGGAAGGACGCTTCGCCCGGGGAAAATCTTTTCCCAATTCAAGTTACTGAGGCTGAAACAGGGCTCCCAGACACCTGAGTTTTGAGGTTCCCTTGAATTGGTGATGTATTCTCTTCCTCTGTTTCAATTATTATTGGTTTAATTTTAGTTATTATTGTCTTATCTTGTCTGTATAAATCTAAACTGTCTATACCGTACATTGTATAATTAAAATTTTACTTTTATTTTCATTTGAGTCTGAGAGTGTCATTTATAGGAACGAATCCGGACATATTTAAATATCACAAAACAGCACCCTTCAGTAAAATATAGTTTCCTTTCTTATCTCTTTTAATTAGATCTTTGCTTTTACTTGATTGCTGCCCCTGCTTTTTTTGGTTCACCTGAAGCATAATAGATTCTGCTCCAGCCCTTTACTTTCACTTGGTATGTATCTCTATGCTTTAGATGTATGTCTTGTAAAAAACATATTGTTGGATTCTGGCTTTTAATCCAGTCTGCTATCCACTTCCATTTTATGGGAGACTTCATCCCATTCATATTCACAGTTAAAACAACGAATTCTGTATTTCCTGCCATCTTATTTACCCAGTTATGTTTTTCTCTTTCCTTTCCCCTTTCTGCATTCCCCCCTCCCCAGTATTTTGCTTTTAATGACCACCTCCCTCAAACAGTCCTACCCCCCTTTTTAAACCATATTTTACCTCTTTTCCCTCTTTTTCTAGTATGATAGCCCTTCCACCTCTAGTTTCTTTTTCATTTTATCAAAGTAAAATGAAATTATATCCCCATTCTTTAAGTATACTCATAGTAGAAATATAGTTCTCAAGAGTTCTTTCCTTTTTACGCTTCTCTAGAGTTCTGTGTTTGTAGATCAAATTTTTTGTTCAGATCCGGTCTTTTCATTAGAAATAGGTGAAATTCTCCTGTATCATTGAATGACCATCTTCTTCCCTGGAAGATAATGCTCATTCTAGCTGGATAGGTTATTCTTGGCTTATTCTAAGTTCCTTTGCCTTTTGGAAGATCTGATTCCAGGCGCTTCAATTTTTTAATGCGGAAGTTGACAGATCTTGGCTGATTCTAATTACAATTCCTCAGTATTTGAATTGTTTCTTTTTAGCTGCGAGCAATATCTTTTCCTTGGTGCAATAGTACTGAAATTTACCTACAATATTATTTGGAGTTTTAATTTTGGGGTCTCTTTCAGGAGGTGATTGGTGAATTCTATTGATGGCAATTTTACCTTCTGATTCTGAAACATCAGAGCAATTTTCTTGGAAGATAGGGTCCAGGTTCTTTTTTTCATAATGGCTTTCAGGAAGTCCAATAATCCTTGATTGTCTCTCCTAGATCTATTTTCCAGGTCAGCTGTTTTTCCTAGGATATATTTCATATTTTCTTCTATTTTTTTCATTTTTTTTTGTTTTTGTTTGACTGATTCTTGAAGTCTTATTGATCCATTTGTTCAATTCTAATTTTTAATGTATTATTTTCTTCAGTTACCTTTTTTAGCTCCTTTTGTAACTGGCCAATTGAATTTTTTTGTTTATTGCAGTCTTTTTTCAATTCACCAATTTTGTTTTTCAGTGAATTGGTGTCTTTTTTCCATTTCACCAATTTTGTTTTTCAGTGAATTGGTGTCTTTTTCATCTCTCTTTTGTAAGGCATTATATCCTTCTTGCGATGATCTCAGTTTATTTCCCCATTTTTCTTCTAACTCTCTTTTGAGATTATGCAATCTTCCAGGAAAGCCTTGTGAAATGGGGAACAGCTCATGTCTCCCTTTGGGGCTTCCTCTGGGGTTGCTTTCCCTTTAGGAACCTCAGGATCTGAGGTCAGCCCTTCTTTCTCTTCATAAAAGCTGTCTATGGTGAGAGCTCTTTTCTGTTTATTTATTTATTTATTTTTTTAAAGCTTGACGTCTGTTTAAAGCAGAAGAGTGGCAGCTGTTTTAATTTGCCCTGGGACAGTTTGGCTGATTGACTTCTGGTACTGGGCTGTCTTTAGGTCCCTCATTCTCAGTGATTCACAATCTACCTTTTATAAAAGGCAGATCTGCCAAAGCACTTGCCCACAACCAGGCCAGTGTGGCCCAAGAGTCTCACAGGGACTCCCCAGGTGCTTAGAATCTGCCAGTCTGAGCCCAGGTCTGGCTTCCTGCCCTGTCTCCAAGCTGCTCTCTGAGCTCGGCAAAGTGCCTGACCCCCTGTTCGACTGAAGCAGACCTGCTCCAGAGCTCTTCCAAGGTAGCTTCTGCTGGGAATGTGTTGTACTCTAAGTATTTGGGGGCACTTTGACTCCAGAACCAGTTCAGAGGCTTAATCTGCTGTTGGTTTGAGAGAAGGCCAGAGGAGCTCAGAGAGTCATGTCTGCACTTTGCCATCTTGGCTCCATCCTATACTGGTTGTTTTGACCTGAAGTAAGACTCAAAATGTCACTGTCAAATTTAAGGATTTTCTTTTGATGTCTCATGTAAATTTCAGGTTTGACATGAAAATGAATTACTTTATAATATGATATATTAATATTTAATTTTTTATGATAGTATACTCTCTGTTCTGAACAATGTTAGCTGCTTTTGATATCCTATACTTGCTTCTTAGGGCAGCTAAGTTTTATAGTAGATAGAGGGCTGGGTAGTCTCAGAGTAAGGAAGACCCATCTTCCTGAATTCATATCTGGCCTCAGATAATTTATTGCAGTGTCTAGGCAAGTCAGTTTAATCCTGTGTATGTTAATTTCCTTATCTGTAAAATGAGCTGGAGAAGAAAATGTGAAGCACTCTAATATCTCCCAAGAAAACCCCAAATAGGCTTAAGAGTTGGACACAACTGAAAATGACAAATTTACTTCTTAGAATTTCTATTATGCCTTCTGTAGAGAACTCCTAGGAAGCTAGCAACTTTGATAACTGGGATGTTCCCCTTGCCCAAAATAAAATCTAAGGTGCATTTAAGCTTGAAATCCTGAGGAAATACGAGATCTGGAAATATTTCCTGAGGTACTGTGAACTTTCAAGATTGAGTCTATAGAAAACAACATGCTTCAGGAAATCAGATCAGAGAAAAGAGGAACCAGGTTGGTCAAAGAACAATGCTTCACATGATAACCTCGGTTTTAGGATATGTAAACAGAATGACTTCTGTAAAACGTTTCTGCTGAACTCTCAGCAACCCATATCCTTATTTTAACCACTACTAGCCCATTTGTGTTGTGTGGGTCACAACAAATGGCGCCTAGTATGGGGCTCTGATTGTGTCAAGCAGTCCACAAGGGAAGGAGAGACCTGTCAGAGAACAGGTATCTCAGATGGTCTTCTAGTGGTTGGTAACCCCTGGGTAGCCGGAGGACAAAAGGCCTTAGTCAAGGTAAGGGGAAGGCTCTAGCAGGGACCCTGGCCAGCTTGGGTCAGTCTTATTTTCACTTTTTTGGAGCTAACGAAGATGAAAAACTATGGGAGGGCAAACAGTCAAAGGACTGAAAGAGCTTAAACTTTTACAATTAATTATTTTAAAAAGGGGAGTATGGATTAAGAAAAATAAGTTAAGAGCATTTATATGTTTACCATAAAGTGCCCTGGTTCCCAAGTGGCTGCCAAATCACTATTAGTGAATGGGAAGCAGTTGGAGAAACATACAAAGAGAAAGGCCCACAGATTGTCTCTTCTGAGACTCTCATTTTGTACAGCATTAGAAAAATTTGCTTATCAAAACCACCAGAGTTAGAAGAAATTGTAGACATAACGAGAAAACAGAGTGAGGGCTCAGGAGAAGAGAAAAAGGCAACAAGGGGCCCATCTGGCCCTGTACCCAGTGCCCCTTTATCCCACTTAGAGCCACTAAGTCGAACCAGAGAATCTTTTTCCATCAACTTCCATTAAACCAATACCACCATGAAGTACTCAGCCTAATTTAGGGGCAAGTGGGTATAGACCATAGAGCCACATATCCAGTAATGTCCCCTTTGGGCCAGCTTCTTTGTTGAATGCAAGTTGTCATTTCCTTAAAAAGGTTAATATATGTTCTTGTTTCCAAGATGTCCCACATAGTTGATTCTTCTGTTGCTAGAAGGGCTAATGGTATAATTCCAAAGTATTTCCTCATGGCATAATTTACAAGAAGTCCTATCTGCAGAGTCATTTTGAATTTCATATTGGGTGCTCCAATAAGAAGTGAAGACAGACACATTTTTACCCCCAGGTTCTATCCAAAACCAATTTAAGGATGTGTAATATTTCATCTATTGACATGATTGTATGTCCATGTACATGAGCTATATCCTACCTTGACCTTATCACCTCCATAAATGCTATCATTTTGTGGGAGGCAATATTCACCTTTTTGTTCAGCTAAAAGCCTAATATGTTCCTCCCTCTCAGGCCCAAAATCCAATACTATTATGTATGGATGTTCAATTACTAATAAGCCACTGAGGTAGAAAGGGTACTGGTCACCATAACTGAACTCCAGAGAATCAGCATTGGGCTACATTAAAGATGGCCCTGATGGCCTGGAAAAGATTTAGGAGCTCATTTTCTCGGGTCTGTGAGATAGGAAAGGTGCAGCTTAGATGATGTAGTAAGCCAGTGATGAGAGGTGCAGAAGTGATTGCATGTCAGGAGAAAGAAGATGTTATGGGCCTCAATTAGTGGAATGGAGGCACCAGCCCCAAGGAATGACACTGTAATTGCACTGTGGAATGCGGTGGATGTGGATTGACTCGACAATACAGATTACACATCTGGCCACAAACACTAAGAGTAATAAAATTGTAACAGAGAAACACCAGCAATTCTTCAAAGTTGTGGGAGAAGAGGAGAGGAATTCATCAAGTGTTGTCTGCTGACATTCTTCCCCAAGTGCAGCTTTAGGTCTCCTCATGCTTCAGCTGTCCACCCAGACTCTGCTGGGGAGACAGGTCCTTTTACACGGGTGTGGTGAGTCCAGCCACGTTCCTGGCCATGGACAGCCATGTCTGAAATTAGTAAAACTGAAAGGGGCCACCCCAGCCCAGGTTATTTTCTCTTCTTTCCATAATTTTATGTATATACCCCATCTCCAATTTGGAATTTTTATATGGGAAAGCCCAAGGGAGGAGTTTGAACAATTAACCCTTTCTGCTGTAGTTCTCATAAATGAATTATTAAGAGTCTTAAAATACCTCCTTAGGAATGAATCTTTGGTATCAAATATAGGATCCCAGGTTTGCTGCGAGGGGAGAGGTGAGGAAGGGATGTCCATATAACCTTCCATATAATCATAGAACCATCAGTGCTTAGTTCCGATTCTTATTAAAGCCAAAGGCAGACACTTAGTAAGTCCATGGCAAATGATTTCCATTGCCAATTTAGTTAATTGTCTTTTGATTTCCTGATTCATTCAACTTTGCTAGAAGATGGAAGGTGCCAGAGTTATGAAAATCCCAGGTGATTTCAAGTGCTTTGGCTAGGTCAAAACCTTGGTTGTGAAATGGGCTCCCTAATCTGAGTCTATCCTCTCCATATCTAGGGATGATTTGCTCTAATAAAGTCTTGATTTCCACTGAAGCAGTTGCTCTGGACAAGGGGAAGGCTCTAGCCAAGAGGTCAGATGGTCCAATATAACCAGCAAATATTTGAGGAACCCTATGGGACAGAGTTCAATAATGTCTACCTGTACACTCTAGAAGGTCTTTATACCAGGCAACCAACCACCTTGAGGCGCTGAGCACTCTAGTTTGTCCTTCAACAACAACAGACAGCTATCCACCATTTGCCAGGCCAGGGCATATAACCCGGTAATTATGTGCCTGGTTAATATGGCTCTGAATGTCCCAGTGGCTCCCTTGGTGTAAGTATTGTAGGACCTGTCTCATTCTTGCTTTGGTTATTACCTCCCTGCCATCTTGTAGAAACTAGTACCATCTGTCCATTCAACTGCCTCAGGGGATAGATAATTTTTAGCTTCTCCTTTTGTGAAGGTAGAAGAGAATAGACTAGGGAGAAGCACTGGGATCAGTGCAAACATACTTGGATTTTCCTTCCTCCCTACAGCCTCTCATGCCTCTTTATCTGCCAAACTGGTTGCCTTAGGCTTCAAAGGATCTACCATTTTGGGGCCCCTTGACATGTATGACAGCTATATTCCTGGATCTCAATATGCCTTCTAACACCTCTTGAATATGATATATTAGTTCCTTCTCTTTGCTATTCACCAGTCTCCTCTCTCCTCCCACATATTTCCAAACCACTCCACAGACATATTTGGAATCAGTATAAATGCTTCCATCTTTTTCTTCTAATAGCCCTAAGGTTTGATAGAGTGCATATAATTCACAGGTCTGTGCTGACCAGGTGGCTGATAGAAGATTACAGTGGGGAACCCTAGGAGAGATATAAGACTCTTTAGTTCAGTAAAAGGAACCCTGCTGAGTGTCTGGGTAGGCTCTCCATCTCCCCTCGGCCTTCCTGAGAAGTGGGGGGGACAGGAACACAACAGCCTGTGTTATAATTAAAGCAGAGTGATACGAAAGTGGCAAGGAGAGATGTGCAACAATAGCAAGTTGTTCGTGTGGTCCCGCATGTGCAGTATCCTATAGTTAGTGAGCTACAGTTATGTAGGGGTATTAGGGTACATAAGGCTGAGAGAATTTTAAATAAATGGACTCCTGTTTGACCATCCTTGAGAGTTCCACTCCTTCACTCCTCACCCACACAATCACGATTCAGGCTGGTATCAAAATCCTCTAGTGAGCCGTCCAAACAATTGGCATTCAACATGGGACCTAGAAAGCAGGGCACACAGAAGCTTGGCTGACAAGAACAGTGTGAGTTCGGGCAGGGGTCCCCAGGACCCAGAAACAGGGTAAGTTTAAATAAAACAGGGCAAGTGGGAAGATTGGGTAAGGGCTAATCTAGTCAAATTTGCTTTTCAACCAAAATGGGGCAACTGCTAACCACAGAGCCTCCCTCCCGAGGGAAGAATGGAACAGGTTTAGTTAAGTTGGTAGAGAAGCACGGTTTGTTGGTGACTCGGAAGCAGATCTCCAAGTTCTCAGATGCTCAGGAGTGCCGGGCTCTCCAAGGAAGAGTTTGGAGCCAGAGATGTGGAAGGGAGTAGGAGAGCAGTTAACTGAATACCACCAGGCTACGGGCCCTGACTCAATCCCCAGGACACATTCCTTGTGTACAAAGTAATAAAATGGGCTTTAAGAAATCCCACATACAAGAAAAAGGAAGCTTTTAGCAGGGGTGTTAGGCCAGGAAGCGTGAGAGTAAACAGGAGGACGGCACCCACAGCCCAAGGGTTCGGCCTGGGGATGGAGAGAAGCACTGGGTCTGAGGGGGCAGGGCCCTTCTGTCCCTCAGCCCGCCTTCATGTCCACCTACATCCGGGCATGCCCACTTGCGGCATCATCCTCCACTTCCTGACCTTCCTCCCTTGACTCCACCCCCATGGGCCAGAAGAGGAGGAACAGAAGGGGCAGTGACATCATCAGCACAGCCATCTTGTCCTCCTCCTGTGGCCAATTACAAGAAGCATTAGTTAAAACAAGGGAGGAGAGTGAGGGTAGGTTAGGGTTGAGAATGGAAGCATACTCTGTGACTGAAGAACCTGACCCCAGTGGGCCTCCAGGTCAGATCAGGAGAAGACACACTCCTTTTATTCTGTAATTTATCAAAGATCTGAAAAAGGCTTGCATCCTCTATGGGTCTACATCATCTTATGCTAAGATGCTGTTAGAGAATTTGGCTTATGAAATTTTAACCCTGAATGATTGGAAAGCTACAGCAAAGATGTTAGAACCTGGGCAAACCTTGTTGTGCCTTTTTGCCTATGCTGAACTCTGTAGAACACAAGCCCAATAAACAGGCAGTCTGGAGTTAATATACCAGTCACCTCTGACCAACTAGCAGGTGTAGGTCCTCATGCAGACACTTTAACACAGATGAATTAGCCATTGACAGTGTCTGAGCAAATTGCTTCTGCCATTATCAAAGCACAGGGCACACTCCCAGGAAAACAAGACAGAGGGGAAGCCTTCATGAAAAAGTGCAAGGTCCCAGTGAATCTTTTGCTGATTTTGTGTAACATCTGCAGACAACTATCACACGAACCATTGGTGAAAATGAAGCTATAGAAATTATGATAAGAACTGGCTAAGGAAAATGCTAATGAGGATTGTAGAAGAATTATACTAGGACTAAAAAAGGATGCTCCTTTAGATGAGATCATAACATTCTGGGCCACAGTGGACACAAATACTTTTTATACCCAGACTATGATGCAAGCTTTTCAAAATCTGAATATGGGAAAACAGAGTCCCTCTTAGGAAGGGACTTCCAAAGAGACTTATCTGTGTTTTCAGTGTGGTAAAGCAGGGCATTTGAAAGCTCAATGTTGGCAAAAAGATAAAGTGAAAGAACAGAGTGGGAGAACAAGACCTGTGTCCAAAATGCAACAAGGGCATCAGAATGTAGAGCCGCTCAGGGAAGTGGGACTTGGCTCTAGGGCCCCAGGAGAAAAACACTTGGAGTATGATGGCTGCTGTTACACCCAGAGAGTCTTTAAAAATCCAGTACTCCAACATGATCAGTCAGCCAAAAAGCAAGCCAATGGGGAAAGGGGATTGCAATTAGTAAGAATAGAGTTGTATGCCTCTGGGACTACTGAGATATCCCCTGGAAAGTTAAAACCTGTCCCTGTCTGGCCCATAGAATCCTTGCCTCCATACATAGTAGGCTTGACCATTACACATCCTGAGAGTGCTTATAAAACAGTGTCCATCCATACACCGATTTGCAAAACTGGGAAATGTGTAGCTAATATCCCAGTCACTAATATAGGGAGACAATGTGTGATCTATCACCCAGAAGAAGTAGTAGCATCAGGTCTTCTGATAAACACTCCTGATGGGCAATTTGGTGATACTTATCCAGATTTTGACTCCCAACAACAGAATCCAGGAATATTCTGGATTGCAGCTGGTATAGTTGATGGTCCTATGCTCATTATTTGTGTAAATGGTATACCACTGAAGGGTAGACATGGGTGCAGATCATACAGTCATTAGAAGTGGCAGTTGGATTATGAAAAGATTTGTCATTTCAGTGCCCAGTGTTAATTGAGCTGAGCCTTATAAAAGATTTGAATGGATAGTTTTGCCACAGGGAATGAAAATTAGTCCTATCATGTGTCAAATGTATGTGGCTACTGCTCTGACTCCAGTAAGAAAAGCATTTCCAAAAGTTACGTTATTACATTACATGGATGATATCTCGCACCTGAGAAGCAAATGTTAGAAGCATGTCTACATAAGACCATAGAAACACTAAGTAACTACCAATTGCATGTATCCCCAGAAAAAATTCAAAGGCCCACTCCTTTTCAATATTTAGAATATGAAGTATATCCCAAGGTACTTATGGTACAAAAACTTTAAGAACATTGAAGTTAAAGACCTTAAATGACTTTCAGAAAATTGTAGGAGATATCCAATGGATGCATCTAGTGTTAGGCTTAACTACTTATCAATTACAACCATTGTATGATATTTTAAGGGAAGACACTGCTTTAGACTCACCCCACCAGTTTACAAAGAAGCCAAGAGGCTCTGAGAGAGGTTGAACTGGCTTTACCCAATGTGGTTCAAAGAGTCACTCAAAAATCCTTGAAAATATTTTTTGCTACAAAAGAGGCACCTACAGCAATCCTTCATCAAGGAGCCAGTGTAAATGAGTGGGTGATCCTCCCAGCACAACTGGACCAAAGACTTATTCCTTACCCAGTGCTTGTGGCTATAATCTTGTTAAAGGCTTTTAAACAAGTAATACAATTATTATCTGAAATAGGACCTAACAAGATATACCTCTCTTATACCAATGTACAAATTAATGTATGCTGTGAAACCATCCCAGAATGGCAAATTTTATTGGCCACACCTCCAAATTTTACACACCAGTCCCCCTTAAAGATAGCCTGGCTATTACATAATTGGCCATGGATTTTTGAAAAAAAAAAAAGGTTCTAAAGTTCCTCTTAAAGGATCAACCATCTTTACAAATGCATCCAAATATAACATTTGTGCTGTAAATTCTCCTGACTTAGCTATAAAAAGAGTACTTTTGTAAGGAAAGGAACTTCCTTTCAGTCCATTCAGCAGAATGAGTTGTGTTAGCTCTTATTTATTACTAAGGAGATGTAAATATAATATCTGATTTGGTTTATTCAGATGCTGTGGTACAAAGAATTGCCACAGCTCAAATATTTGTAGCCTCTAATATATTCCAGCTTTTTAAGGAACTTTGGGGACAAGTGAGAAACCATCCAGGTAAGTATTACCTCTTGCATGTCCCCTCTCATACCAGTCTTCCAGGACCTATTTTTTGTGAAAATTCAGAGGCAGATCGCCTTCTCACCATGTTAGCCAATACTCCCTAGATCAGGCCGCCCAAGAATCTCATTCTAGATGTCATCAGGCTGCACGATCTTTACAGCTGCAGTTTGGGATAACAAAAGAGGAAGCTAGGAGCAAAGTAAAGGCCTGTACAGCTTGCGTTCCTTTCCCTGCTCCTACACTCCCTCCAGAGAAGAATCCTTGTGGTTTGAGGCCCAATGAAATTTGGCAGATGGATGTGACCCATTATAAATCTTTTGGTCGTCTGACTTTTATCCATCTTGTCATGGACACCTTCTCAGGATTTACTCTTACAGTACCAGGAGCAAAAGAGACTGCCTATGTTTATGGCAGTTGACTCATGAACATCACCATGACCACAAAAATAATTGCTAATGAGATTGATGCAGGACTTCAAAACCTGCAGGAATAATTGGATTCCTTGGCACATTAAGTGATGGACAATAGATTGGCTTTGGACTATCTCTTGGCTGCTGAAGGAGGTGTATGTGTGGTTGTGAAGTAATAGTTACTTTTTACACCTTCCTTCTGGGACTCCTGGAAGTCTTTTATAATATCTTATTTATTTATATTACTTGCTATGTTACTACTTGCTTGGTGTGATTCCTCCCATACTGATACTTATTTTATGGATTTAACCACTGATTTATATCCGTTTCAATTAAAACCAAAGAAAGCAGGATATGTAGAGGGGTCACAGATAGTGGGGAATCCTAGGTGAGGTATAAGACCCCTTAGTCCAATAACAGGAACTCTGCTGACAGTGTCTGGTTTGGCTCCCCATCCCCCTTAGGGCATCTCAGCCTTCCTGAGAAGTCAGAGGGCAGGACAGCCTGTGTTGTAATTAAAGTAGAGTTATGCAAACGTGGCATGAGCAGATCTGGACAGGTAGCCCCCCAGATCTTCTGAATGAGGTCATATCCTCATTAATAATTGCAAATCAATTCTTTCTCTTCTCATTTACTATTCTAAATAACCCATCAATGAACCAATTAAACCCTTCTGGTAATGGGGACTCTTGCAAATCCATCCTTATCTTAGTTTGGTATTCTACTAATTCTATATAGCAGTGTTCTTCATCTGGGATAGAATTTGGGTTTGAAGTAAAAAATAATGCTGGGTTTAAATTGTGATCTTGGGATATCACAAAATCATCCTTTTCTAGTAACATAGCCTCGTATTTCAGAATCCTAGAATTGGTTAGCTATCCGCCTGCCTTTTGATTTAATGTAGGTCTACCCTGGTGGAGAACACGAACAATGAGACTTTCTCCAAAAGTGAGTTACCTACTTTCTTCCACTAGAATGGCTGGAACTGCTTGTACATAGGCAGGCCATTCCTTTGCCACAGGATCTAACATCTTAGATAGAAAAGCCAAAGGTCTCCTTTGACCTCCTCTTATCTGGGCCAGAACCTCCAGTGAAATTCCACCATCAGCCACATTCACAAAAAAGGTGAAAAGGTTTGTCTAATGTTGGGAGAGCTAGAATTGGAGGTGAAATAAGCATTCCTTTCAACTTCTCAAAACTTTGCTTACTCTCAGAGACCAACCGATACAATCAGGATTTTATTCCAAAAGGTGATTATAGAGGCTTAGCGATGGAGGTGTAGGAGTCAATCTGGGATCTACAGTATCTTACTAAGCCCCCAAACTTCCTCAGCTCCTTTTTAGATTTTAGCAATGGAGTATGTATAAAACCCTCACCTCTAGCTGGATCCAATTTCTTACTCCCTTCACTGATCACATATCCTATATATTTAACCTCCTCCACAAATTGAAGCTTTTCCTTTGAGACTCTGAATCCTAATTTCCCTGGGAAGTTCAATAATTCGATGGTATTTTTTCTCTCTTCTCTCCAATGATCAACAGATCATTTGCATGTTGTAGTACTTCAGTTGCTGTGGCCAGAATAAAGTTTTCTAGAAATTTTCCCAAAACTTGGCCAAACAAATTTGGGGATTCTGTTTAACCCTGGGGAAGTACACACCACTAAAATTGTTGTTTTCTATTGGTATCTGGTTCTTCATATTCAAAGGCAAATATTTTTCTACTATTCTTTTCTAAGGGACAGCTCCAGAATGCATCTTTTTAAGTCCAACACACTAAACCATTTGCCAGAGCTGGGGATTTTTACCAAGATAGTATATGGATCTGGTACAACAGAGTGGGAGGGCAAGACTATCTTATTAATGTCTTTTAAATACTGTATTAATTTGGCATCTTTCTTTCGGACTGGCAGGATGAAGTGCTACAAAGTGAAATACAGGGTTCAATTAGCTTATTCTTCAGGAGCCTCTGTATGAAAGGTTTTAACTCCACTCCACCTTCCTTAGAAACAGGGTATTGCTTATCTCTTACCACTTCCTTTGGGTCCCAAAAAGTAATTTTTATAGGGGCAATAACAACTCTATCTGAATTATTGGATCTTGCCTAAACATCAGGGAGGATTTTTATTTGTTCCACCTCCTAGAACTTCACCATTTTTCTGGGACACATTTATTCCCTTTGGTATCAAGGCTATTTCTAACTGAGTGATTGAATCCCTCCCCAGTAAATTTGTTCTGGCTTCTAGAACCAGAAGTAGTTTACAAAATATTTCCCGATTTCTCATTCTGATTTTGCATTCTTTGGTTATGGGGACTGGAAGGTTTTCCCCTTTTACCCTCGAGATAATGTTTTTTTTTTTTTTTTTTGATAACTAAACCCCAAAAGGGAGCTGTGTGATCAAGGTTTGGGCGGCTCCTATATCTATGAAGAAACATTATTCTTAGCCCTGTGGACTCATCCCTAAATTTACTAAGAGTTCTGGGTAGGTACTGGAGAATCCCTGATTTTCCTGATCTTTACCTAGTTCTATGAAGGATTACAATTGTTTCCTTTTTCTTCATGGGCAGTCTCGCAGATTATGCCTCTCTGCTTGACATTCCCAATATTTTAATCAAGGCTCTACCTCCCAAACTCCTGTCTCTGGAAGTCCTCCCTCCTGAGAGACTCATCAGCAGAGTCTTGGCCGTGACCTCCTGGTGGGGACCTCTTCTTTTGTCAGTTTCCCTTTTTATTTTCTCTTCTGTACTATTCACATTTTTTACAGTTTGTACTAAAATCTTAGCCTTCTCTTTTTGTTTCTCCTCATTCCTTTGTATATAAACTTTGGTTGCCTTCTCTAGGAAGAGTAGAAGGGACTTTTTATTCCACCCTTCTGTCTTCTATAACTTCATGCTACTGTCTGGCCAAGCATTTGCTACAAAATGTAATCTCAATCACTTCAGTCTCTGGATCATCTGAGTCCATACTGAAATATTTTCTCATCCTTTCTTTTAGTTCACTCAAATGCTCTGCAAGAGATTTCTCTGTCCCCTGTGCCACAAAAGGCTCTCTTAAGATTGTATGTTTTAGGCATTGAATTTCTGACCCCTGTAACAATTAATTCTCTCAAGTCGTGTAGGTGTCCTCTGTGGACTGAGTTATGGTGGTCCCAGTGAGGATCAACCAAAGGAAATTTTTGGTCGGCGGGAGGTATTCCCGCTGCTGGGAGATGTCTGGGGTCCCATTCTGTCATGGTTGCCCTTCTCAACATTTTCTGTTCTTCCTGTGTAAATAAGTTGTTCAAAATTGACATTGATACACCCTGAGCATACAACCAGAAAGTGAATTAATTGTTCTGCTAGCCCTGTGGGGTCTTCCATTAAAGATTTCACTTCCTTTTTGAAATTTCTGACTTGTCATGCTCAGTGGAGCATTTATATAACCCATGGTTCCTGGGCCAGTTGGAATCTCCCTGAGGGGGTACAATTTATTTTCTGGTATTTGGAGATCTGGGGATCCCAAAGGAAAGTTCTCAAGATTCTGTTGTAGCTGTTTAATTTCTCTTCTCAGGAAGAGAGCATGCAGATCTGCCAGATTAGGCATTAAGGGAACAAGAACAGGGACAGAAGAAGTGAAAGCAGAAGCAGATGGGGGATTGAGATAACAGGGAGGGAGGGAGAGAGAGAAGGAGGTCCCATTTTTTCTTTCTTTCTGCTTCTTCCTTTTTTCTATTTGATTCTAAAATATCTTTTCCCTGAAAAGCCACAAGCTGGCGTATACCATTTCTTCCACGTTTATAGATTCTTTCCCATTAACATAAATAAGTTCGGTTTCTGACATACCCCATCTTCAGTGGAACCCAATTGTTAAGGACCATGTATAGTGTGAAATCTAGACAGCCCATAAAGGGTTAACAGGGATTTTGCTCATTAAGGCGGATTACAGTACACTGAGTATCAAGGAAGTAAAGGGTTGCAAAACAGTCTCTACTGGTATCTTACTTTTTAAACTGAGCCAGCAGACACGTTGGAACCAACATGACCCTGGCAATCAGAAATAAATTCTAAAGGTCATAAAAACAGTTACAAAAACAGATGTTACATGTATGCTTTTCTTTCACTGATAGGAACCTTGCTATGCTCTGAAAATATACATACCATACCTACACACTCAAACACATATATTGCATGGGGCAATAGAATAAAGCAGAGATATTCACTGACACAATGTTGCCTCTCATCTTCCTGTGTCATCCTCTAAACATCTATTCTGCTGGTCAGAATTAGATCTCAGTAGCCCGCAACAAACCATAAAGGGGCAAAATGGTTCTTTATCCTATTATCCTTATTTCCCCATTCAAAGCAACAATATTTAATCATTTTCTTCTTACTTTTGCCCTTACATTTTGGTAGTTTATCCCAATTGCTTAATCTATTCCCTAAGGAAATATCTGTTGGTACCTCTATTTTATTTTCCATGGAGGAAGGCTTGGAATGACCCCTTCTCATTTTGAATATTTGATGAGACTTTCAGGATCAGGTATCCTTAGATCCCAGTCTCTTACACTGAATTTGGCAGGGTTGTTCCCAACCTTTAGTTACCCAAACGGTCCTGACCCTCCAGGAATCTAGTGTCCTCAGATTCCAAGGTCTAGGCTTACTTTTTGGGTCCTATATACAGAAGTTACCTGACTGCTGTTCTCACTGACCAATTGGGTTTTCAGTTGCAGATTCACTTTCACTTTACACCAAATTTCTCCAGTTAGAATCACTTTGCTCAGAGCAGGGAGAGAGGACAAAGACTCTCAAACAAGGGCAAACTGCTGAAATTGGACAGGGTTCCCTTTTGCCACGTTCCAAGAGCCTGTGACCCGCAATAATCACATGATCCCAGACGAGCCCCCAACTGTGTGGAACATAGCCCACTCAATAAATTTCAGAAACCTCTCAAAGTTTAAAGAAAAAAATTTATTTGATACAATATTAGCTCCCTGTTGGCTCATCCTCATGGGCTAAGAATGTGGCCTTACATTCTAAATGTGAAATTTTAAAATGACAAATGGGGAAATAGCACATAAATTCAAATTTAAACAAAAAACATGTTTTTCACTGACTCTGAAGTATGTTTTCAATGTATGTGCCGGGTAGATAAGGACAAGATCAGTTTGTTCTGTACACTCTGAGAATTGTTCTGTCCACCCACATTCCAGGAATTGTCAGGAAGGAAATGCAGGGGGAAACCTGATCCTATAGCTTGGTTAATTTTTAATTCTCTTTGAAGAAATATAACACTTTTATCCCATTCAAGACCAAAGTAAAAATGCCTCAAATGTCATAAAGGTTATCATTGGGCTTCTGAATGCTAATCTAAGCTGCAGGAAAATGGAGTGAGGGGCTTAGCCTCAGACCCCAAACAAACAACACGGGCCTATCTGCTCCAGGATACATCCCTTCAGTTCTCTCAGCCCAAGGACAAGATAGCCAGCACCCTCCTCATACTGCCTCTTCCTTAGAAACGACTTATTGTCCTTTAGAATTTCCTTCAGGGTCTGTCAAAATTTATGTCATGCAAAGCAAAATCCTCCTTTTTAAACTCCCTTGAGGATAAAAGGACTTATTTTTTTTTTAAAAAAAGAGGAATATGTATATTTTTATTACACTTAACAGACCAAACAGAAAAAGGGACAAATTCAGAAATTAATTAGGTTCCAATAACCATAGAGAAAACACAATATATGAAATCATAGAAAGAATGCCTAGCAATCCTCTATTACAAGAACTCACACAGAAAGAATTCCAGATGTATTGTACATAGGAAGTACGAAAGGAAGAAAGATCTATCATTACCATGACTGCTGAAGGAAAAGATTCAGGAATTGGTAGATACAGGATCAGACAAATGAATAATTAATGAACAAGAATAGGAGGTGACATGAGGCATGATGATTGAGATAAGCATGAGGGAAGTGGGAACAGTAGAGATACCCCAATAGAGTAGTCATACACTATACTGCAAATTTGAGAACAAGCAAGTTTTTCATTCTTATTGTTTACTAAATTTACCTACAACTCACTGGGGACAGGTCATTTTATAGCAAATACAAATGAAAGGCAGTACAAATTTTTAAAAGGGCAGGTCACAGCTGATACTATATAATGGATTAGTGATACCCCTGGGTGGGGTTGGTCAGTGGCCTCTAAGTCAAGAGAAAATAACTGCCCTAGGAAAAGTAAAGGAACAATTAGAAAGCAGGCATATAGTGAGACAAATACCCCCTGGAATCCCCCCATATTTACAATAAAAAAGAAATCTGGTAAATGGAAGATGCTTACAGATCTCAGGAATGTTAATGAAACTTTGAATACAATGGGAGCTTTATAACTTGGTCTCCCATCTCCAAATATGTTTCCTGAAAAATGGCCTTTATGGATAACAGACTTCAAGGACTGTTTCTATTCTATACCTTTACACCTGCAAGATGTTCAATGTTTTGCACTTTTACTTCCCAATGTTAATTTGAAAACACCTCTTAAAAGATACACATGGAAAGCATTATCACAAAGAATAAAAAACAGTCCTGCATTGTGTTAGAAATTTGTGGGAGAAATTCTCAAACCTATTTGAAAAGTCCACCCTAAGTCTTTTTTGATACACTACATGGATGATATTCTTTATGCACATCACCATAAATGAGAGCTTGAGGAAATTCTAGCTGAAACACACAAACATTAAGGAAATAGCAATTGCATATTGCACCTGATAAAATACAAAGGGAAACTCCCTTCCATTATCTTGGCAGCACACTTCCAGATATATACATCTCATCTCAAAAAGTACAGAAAAGAGAGGACTGGTTATTTACATTGAATGTTTTTCAAAAACTAATTGGGGATAGTAATTGAATTAGAGGAAGTTTAGGGATTCCTAATGAAATAATGGCACTATTGTATCTAATTTTAGAGGGTGACTCCAGATTAAATTCATCTAGGTTATTAACAAAGGAAGCAGAAGAGTACAAGGTGAGAAAGTCATAGAATGGGGATATTTACATTATCAATCATCCACTTCTTTAGAAAGTTACAGTACCCAGTTACAGTTGCAAAATTAATTTCCAAACTTATCAATAGGTATATAAAGTTAAGTGGCAACAAACCTGAGGTGACAAATACTCCTTATAATGGGAAGCAGATACAATTAATACAAGAAAGCCCTGAATGGCACATGACAATTGGGATCCATGCCATACCAATTAAAGATGACAATGCAAAAGGGATTTTTAAATTTTTATCAGAAAATGAAATTTATATTTCAGAAAATTATAACAGGACAGTCAGTTCAGAGCAAAAAAACATTTACTGATGCTACAAATTCTTGTCTTGCCTCTATATACAGTTTTGAGAATGGGCTACTTAAAATTAAAACACCTTTTCAATCAACCCAGAAAAATGAATTGGCTGCTATTATAACCACCTTGGTTATGTTTCCAGAGCCTAACATTTTAACAGATTCTAAATAATCAGTAGGAATGTTACCTAGAATAGAAACAGCCAATAATAAAAGAAGTAATGAGATATTTTATATGTTTCAGGATCTCCAAGACATAGTTAGGGTTTGTCACAATCCTATATATATTTTGCATGTTCCTTCCCATGCTAACATTGGAGGACCTATATTTGATGGGAATCATATAGCACAACAATGTCTTTTCAGATCCACTAGTTTTCAAAATACACTATTTCCTCAAATTTATTCTAAAAACATACTGTAGTATTATTATGCCTGTAAAGTGTAACAAATTTAAATTTAAAACAATTATCCAAACTAAAAAAGAGGCTAGATCATCATATTGACATTATCTTCAGCTAAATAACAATAAAGCCTGAATATTTTGTGTATGGACTAGGATATTTAAATATTTACTTTTCATGTTTGTGTATATTTAAATTGTCAAAATTAGTTCAAAACTAGTGCACTAGTGCAAAAAACAAAGTACAGTGTCTTCAAGACTTGAGAATACCAATGCTATATCATATCACCCAATTGGTATTATGGTACTTTCTCGAGGATTATATTATGGGGGATTTTAGAAGAAATTATAAGGAAAGACTTGTCTGTGAGGGTAAACTGAATCCAAGAGATAGCTTTCCTCCCCCACCTTTACCAAGGTTCGGTGTAGCCAGCAGTATCTTCAGGGGAAGGCTTCTTGGTAGAAGCCTTGTACTCCATAATCATACCTTTTACAATTTATGGAACAAGAGAAGAGTGGTCCCTTCCTATGGACTTGTGGGGAAAATGATCAGGAAAGTCCACTTTTCATCAAAATTCCTTCATCTTCAAATGCCTTTATTAGTGTGGGTCTTAAATCTACACATGTCACTCATCAATCCCTTTCCCATCTGTTTCCTGTCTGTAATAGCAAGCAACCTAGAACAAAGTGTGAACATGTTTTGCTTTCTCTCTGATTCTAAGAACCAACTTAACAGCAATAACCTTCAACAGAGAAACAAGTATAACTTAAGATATGCATTTGAGCCCCAGGAACAATGCTGTTATCAATTAGCACTAAATATCCCATCCTTGTTCTATCACTTCAAAGAGAGCCACCCTCTCTGATGAACTTAATAAACCCTGCATTGGTCCAATTTTGGAGTCTAGTTGATTGGTTATTTTTGTCACTCACAAGTTGGTGGCAGCCGTGGGATTCTAGGCTGGAATGAAGCATGGCTAGACTTTGGGAGTCACAAACCCAGAAATTTCACAGATTTTTCCTTCTTAGAATCTCCCCCACTGATGATCTGTGATTATTCAAGGGGTTTGGAATTAGCTGTGTTACCTAGACCTATAAATAACAATGCCCTCATTCTGATCAATTGAGATGAGGGTCTGTCTGTTGGAAGTTGGTTTCCTTGACAGTAACTGAAACTAACCCCAGAAATAACTGGAACAATTGCCAGTGTGCGTTTGTGATTGTTTCATGTATGTTTGTGGTCTGTGTCAATCCCTCAGAATCATAAGTCACTTTTCTGAGCAGGGACACTGGCAGCCACTGATCAGCTGAGGCCCTTGTCTCCACTGATAGGCTTCCCTGGAGTCAGATTAAATACATGAACTGACTACCCGCTCTGGCACTAAGACTTGGCAGTCACACCAGATTGTCTTGAGTATGGTCCTGTGATAGCAAAATAGAAAGTAAGGGTTGCATTTCTTAATGCCATGAGCTTTCAGGAGAAATTTCCTTGGGCAATTTTCCCTTATAGTTTGTGAGCAGTCAACAAAACATCTAGATAAATGGCATTTTTATACACCAGGCAATTCAGTGTTACAATTTCCCTTGCAAGACTCACTCGATCTGTCCAAATTAGTTAACTTTCTGAGGAGCTGTTGAAATTAAATACCTGGGCCATATTTTATTTTTTTTAATACTATGAGATGACAACTAAAAAGGAAATTGGTTCTATTACAAGGTCCCAAGATAAAAATGAAAAGAAGTTAAAGGAACACATTAACCATTCTTGAAATCAAAAGCCTTGACCCTCAGTGTCCCTTATGTATGGCAGTCTATGTTATCAAAGAAATCACCACTCTCCCTCCAATCCTAAAGAACCTCCTGAATTTGTAGTGGCCCTCTCAACCCCCTCTATCTTCCCCTCTCTTGGAAAAACTGCCCCCACCTCAAGCCATCACAGACTCCACATTCCTATTATTGGGAAGTGAAGTAGCTGAGCATATGTCCACCAAAATCATTCCGAGGCACAAAGGCAGAGAATAAAGCTTCCAGGGGTTTTCCCACACTTATATTGCTCCAAAAATTTCCCTAATCTAGTAGCTCTCCCCAATTTGTTCACTAATTTCTATACATAGAAATGAAGTTTCTTCAAATTTCAAGAAATGTCTAGAAAATTTGCTGAAAAATTGAAAACTTTATTTGAGGTCTACAAGCTAATTTTGATGGAAACCAATCAATGAATGATGTTTCTGATTGACAAGAACCTTCGGACTCCAGTCCAAGAAAGGTCAGCTTAGCCTAAAGAACTTCTTAGGATCTGAATAACACAAGGTAGGCACACAGGAAGGTCCTAGAAGGGTGGAAAGAAATGTTTCATCATAAAATGGACTGGAGGTAGATTAGTCAATGTGTTTGGTAGACGGATCCTTTGTATATCTACAGCATTGCTACTGCAACCACAATGTTCTCTGATATTCTGAGTAAAAGTGTCTAAAATGCCACTTTGCAAATAATCTTAGGGAACTTCATCTCTAGGACCGCCAGAAATAGTCTTAGTCTTGCAGAGGCCACCTTGGAGAAAGTCCTCTAAAAGCCAAAACAAAAAAGAGAAAAAACTAGTTATGATACAGATCCAATCCCCTTGAGATCCATTCAGTGTGAGCTGGTGCCCCAGGCTACAGGGGACTATCCTCATTCTAACCATAACAGGTATCCCTCCCTAGTATCTATTTGTATGTTGATGCTTGTATGAATAGTGGAAGAATAAGTGTCCCCACAGATACTGGAAGCCCTTCTGTGATGGGCCATATCCAGCTACCCAATGCAACAGCTCAATAGAGACCCTCATTGAATACTCTTATCTCCAGAACATCCTTTGATTATGCTGAAAGTGGAAGAACATTTGTTCCCTGACTAGTAACCATTAGAGCTACCTCCTATCTTACCAGTATTTCCCCTCAGGCCCCTCTCAAGTTTTGTCATAGTATTTGGTGCTTAAGAGTCACCCCTTGATCATCATTCTCTGAATCTCATCTCCCCAGACTCTTGAAAAGATAAGAATTTATTTATACTTAGTTCCCTTTCCCTTGTCAGTTTAGAGATTTTCTTTGCCATCCAGGTTGTAATCCCCACTCTCCTGATAAGGGCCCCTGAACTTCATATCCTTGATTTCCTAATGTCTTTATTCTTCCTTCTCAACTCCATAATAGATGATGCTCCCTCCACTCTGCCCTGGTAATTCCCTGACCTTAGATAGTTGAGTCCTTGGAGAATTCAACAAGATACCTTACAATGAGGGGTTCCCTTTTCCTTTCCATAAGTGGTATCCACTGTCTTGAAAAGCAGAGGAAGGCACTGTTCATTACTTCAATTATGTGCAGTCTTGGTCCCTCTATTCTTCCCATATTACAAGTTCCTAAAGTTGAGAAGTTTTCTTCTCAGAGAAAGTAAATTTATGAGTTTGTCCAAGACCTGTGTTTAATGAGTTTTGACATCTCTGTCCACCCAATAGTACCTAACCCCAAAACCATTATTTCTCTTTTTCCCCCAAAGCTATTTTACCATTGTAAACTTATGCTGTTTTTCACTATCACCAATATCCCTCAACAGCCAGTTCTTTTTTGCTTTGAACTTTCAAAGTTCATACATCTGGACCCATTTATCTAGGTTTAGGGATTCCCTTGTCATTTTTTCCACCCTTAACTCCACTGAGACCTTCAGATTTTCCATCCTCTGTGTGGTTCATTCTTGATCCAGTACATGGATAATTTGCATGTATTCTCCCTACTTTGGAGTTATGTAAACAGATATACATTCACCTTACTTTGGATGCCATATTTCTGTAGCCATAAGGCTTCTAGAAAGGAAATTCAGCTTATACAATCCACAGTTCTCTCTTTTCTCTCTTCCAACATCAGATTTATCTCTCTCTTGATGATATAATATATTCAGGTCATTGCCTGTATTCAGTCCTCCAGCACAAAAAGTCCCCATATAGCCTTCTTGTTAGTCATTGCTGCCTTTGGATCTTTATTACTTGATTGTGAGGTCCCTTGAAACCCCCACCATAAAAGGAATCTCTGATCACCCTTTTCCCTGATCCCTTAGAAGCTCAGAAGACCTTTTAGACTCTCATTTCAGTCCCTCATTCAGTGCCTGGCTGGGACTCCTTGATTACAGCAAGCTTTTTGTCTTTTATTGCCATGAAACTGACCAGATGTGCCTCATGAATGTTGATACAGGCACACAGTTGCTGCCATTGCTTAGTTGTCTACCATAGCGTCTTCTTCGACCTGGTTGCTGGGAGCCTTCCAATTTCTCTTCAAGTATCCCAGTGGGACTTGCCTTTGGTTTTTGGTTAACCCTTTACTATTTCTTTCCCACACAAAACCTGGTTTCTCCTTTTCAGAAATAAAGACCACCCAAAATCTCTCCTACCTGCACCTTGCATTCTAGGAACTTCTACTGGCTGAGAATGTTTCAAAGGCTCAGTGCTCCAGATTCAATCCTGTGACCCTCCTCCACCACTCAAAGACTTCTCCCACCATAACTGTACTTCCTTCTGATGTCTGGCCACTCCCCCAGGTCACACCTCATAAACCTCCTCCTCCTCGGCAATCTTAACCTTCTCATCCTTACTAATGGCAGCTACCTCTGTGATGATTGCCGAATTCCAGGGAGGTTTCTCCCTCTGCTCAGCCTTCACTTTACTATTGGCTCCTTCCTAATGTGTGCTCTGTACTAGTGGCCGAATTTGCTGCTCTCATGGAAGCCTGTTGCCTCAACAGCTTTAAGTCACCATTTTCACAGACATCTGATATGACTTTAATGGAGCTCATGCTTTTGGCCACCTCTGGAAAATTCATTATTTCTTTACCGCCCTAAGGATTCCCATATATCATGCTACTTACATTTTTTTCTCTGCTTTCCTCTACTCTTGCTATCTATAAATGTTCTACGCCTCCACTCATTTCTCTGACCCCATGATTTGGGCAGTGCTTCTGTGGAGACTGGCCTGGGGACCCAGATGCTCACTTTCCAAATCCCCCTAGCTCCCGCCCTCCCTGATACACTCTGGATCAGCCTCTATTCCCTTTTCTGAATAGGCTTCCTAGACTTCAGATCATTCTCATCCTAACAGACTCTGGATCTTAGCCACAGGCCCTTGACTCCCTCTTACTCTCCTGACCTTGTACATTGGCACTGTTCAGTCCTTGGCCCATGCAAAGCAAAGGGTGGCAGGTGGCTGAGATCTTGAGGTATTGAGATGGTTCTGCTGTGAGCATCTCCCCTTAGCACTCTCACAGTGGAAGGAAGGGACTCCCCAGCAGGCACAGAACTAACCCTTTCACAGTACAACGGAGGGACACCCTGGTGGGCACAGAACCAACATTCTCCTAATGGAATAGAAGAATCCCCAGTGGGCACAGAAACAATGATCTCCTAGTGGAACAGAGGGACCCCCAGTGGTCACAGTTAATGAGAATTTCCCCTAATTGGGCCTCCCCCCAGTGGGTTGGTGGTCATTGGCAGGCCTCTGGAGGTGGCTGCAGGAGTTTACCAATGGGCCATATGTGGGACGTCATCACACAGGTCACTGTTGTGCCCTCCTGTCACAGAACCCTAGGTTTTTCAAGCTGGAAGGGAGTGGGGTTGCCAAGCTGAGTGCCCTCAAGGTGTGCAGACAAAGGGGGATTGGTCCAAAGGAGCAATGGCAGTCCTGAGGCAGTTCTGTCCCAGCCAGCACTGACCCGAAGTGAGCACTCAGGTATTGGGCACGAGAATGGGTTCAAGGGGCCCTCCCCAGCTGTGGCTGGTGGGCACATTCAGCCTTAATGAATGCCTTTGCCAGGATTTCATTCTCAGGATCACTCTCCATACCCAGAAAAGCTGTGCTAAGTCATGGCCATGGAAAGCTGAAACTTCATCCTCCACTTGTGCCTCAAGGAGACATTTCGGGCCCCACCCCTGGTCCCTGACTTCGTCTATTTATTTCAGTCTTCCCAGCATGGCCAGTTGTCCCTGTGGGCTCAGTCCACACCTGGGGGCAGCTGGAGATGAGGAAGCAAGCCCTAATAAGCTCTGTTCAAATCTGTTTTTCATACCCACCAACCCACATGGAATGACTAACTCCTTACCCACCCTTTTTACTACTGAAGATTGAGCTAGAATAAAGAGGAAAGCTAAAAAAGCTGTTCTTGGGCCTGGAGGGGGTCCATAGAAGAGCACTGCAATCAGGGGAAAGCTAGTTTTCCATCTGAAAGACCAGACTAGGATCCAAATTCCCATCAGGGTTGGATAGCATTGTCAGATTATCATAGATATCTCCTTCAGGGCCTTAAAGCCGCTGCCCAGAGGCCCACCAATATGTCAAAGATCTCTGAGGTTGTGCAGGGTGTGGATGAATCCCCTGGTGCTTTTCTGGAACGCCTCTGAGTTCTACCAAATCTATAGTACCGTTGATGCTGAGGTACCTCAAAATTTTAGATCTGTTAATTTTGCATTTTTGAGTCAATCTGTCCCTGATATCCACAAGAAGTTACAGAAACATGAGGGATTTGAAGCTATGAATATATCCCAATTAGTAGAAATTGCTCTTAAAGTTTTTAATACCCATGAACACCAGCTAAAGAACCAGGGAAGCAATGCCCTTGAGCAGTTGTAGCATCCTTGAGAGAATCACAAGCTTCTTCCCAGGTTTCCCTACGTGTCTCCAAGGTTCCTGACAATCCTTGGGTCCAGACCAATGTGCCTATTGTAAGGAAACTGGTCAATGGAAAAATGAATGCCCAAAGTGGCGTCAGGAATCCAAAAATGTTCTCTCCCTTACAGGGAAGGCATGAAGAAGCCCTGTTTCTCACTCTCTGGACCCCTGGGAACCTAGGGCTCACTTGTTCATTGGGGATTAGCCTGTGGATATTCTGATGGACACTGAGGCCACTTACTCTGCTTTAAAGAAGGCCTTTGGTCTAGTGTCTTCCAATTCAACTCCATACAAGGTCAAATCACCTCTTATCCCTGGACCACCAAGCATACAGTCCATTTAGGGAACGGCATGGTTACCTGCTCTTATCTTGTTATGCCAGATTGTCCCTACCTTCTACTAGGTATGGATTTGATCCACAAACTTCAGGCTACCTTAACCCTGAATCCCCCTAGCCTACCATATCTGCCTCTTTAGTTCAAACATCTATTAGTAGAGATACCTCCTCATCTGTGATCTCCCCCTTCCTCATGGAGTTGCAGGCTGATTTTCCCCGAGTTTGGGCAGAATGTAACCTCCCTGGTCTGGCCGCCCATCATTCCCCTGTAGTCGTTCAACTGCTGGCCACCGCTTCCTCTGTATTGGTCAAGCAGTACCCCACATCCAGAGAAGCTCTCGAGGTATTTCTGTTCATATAAATAGGCTGAAAGATGCTGGCATTCTGGTTCCATGCCAATCACTTTGGGATACTCCTCCCAGTCAGGAAACCTGTTACTACTGACTACTGCCCCCCTGTTCAAGATTTCAGGGAGGTCAGTAAAGGGGTTAAACCTATTCATCCCACAGTCCCTAACCTGCTTCCTCCTAGCCCTGTTGTGTATTCTGTTCTTGACTTTAAGGATGCTTTCTTTTCAATACTCCTTGTCCCTTAATTAAAATCAACCTGTTTGCTTTTCAGTGGCTGGATCCCCAAGGAGGGTTCTCTATGGAGAACTCAGTTGGACTCGGCTACCACAGGGTTTTAAAAACTTTCCCACTCTGTTCAATAACACTCTCCACCTGGACCTCCAAACTTTCTACACAGAACACTCTTACTGCTCCCTTGTTCACTACGTTGATGACCTCCTCCTTACAGCCCCTGATGAATCCTTCTGTCTAAAAGTCACTCGTGTTCCTCTGCAACTCTTACAATCTCTTGGATACCTCTTCTTTATGGAGAAGCCCAATTCTGCCTCCCTAAGGTATCTTATCTAGACCATTTTCTTAAATCCGAGCAGCACATCCAGGCCATCTTGTCCATTCCTATCCCTTCCACAAAAAAGCAGGTCCATGAATTTTGGGGGCAGTCCATTACTGCTGCGTGTGGATTGCTTCTTTCACCAAAATTGCTAAACCCCTCTATTCTGCCATGACCGGGCAGGTCCCCTTATCTGGGGACCCCTGAGCAGGCTTCCTTTGACAGCCTCAGAGTGGCCTTCTGAGGCCCCTGCCCTTCTCTCCCTGGTGTCAGAAGCCAGGGGAGCCGCAAAAGGGGTTGTCACTCACACTAAGCCTGTGGTGGGCCTGTTGCTTACCTCTCCCAAGTCTGGATTCAGTTGCAGAGGATGGTCTCCTACTTAAGGGCTGCTAAGCTCTCCTTAGGGCAGTCTCTTTCCATCTCATCCCCCAAGTGTTGACACCCTTCTCAGATCTGCACCTGACCAGTGGCTCGGAGCCCCACTGTCAGGAGCTGTTCCACTCCGGGAATGGTCAAACATGTAGTCAAGTATATCCCACATGCTAATACAACAGGACAGAGGTGGCAAGCCAAATGACTGAGCTCTGTGTGAATGGTAAATTTTAAAAGATAGAGCTAGGCAGTAAATTCTGAGGAGGAAGAGGATGTGGTCAGGATGAATCAAGTACATGCATGCTTCAAATATAATTAATTTGTTACAGGTCAGTTAGGTAGCTGGGAACTAAGTAGAGCCCACTTCATTCTGAAGAGTTGCTAGACATTTTAAGTGACATGAAAAATGGGCTCTAGGATATGAAGAAAGAAGTTCACTGGAAAGCCCATTATACAAATTTTCTAACTTAATGTTCTGAATTATGGCTGGTCATTGAATTGATCAGAGTTCTTAATTAAGGCTTTGAGCTATTTAATTTTATAATTAATTTTATAATCTTTTAAATATTTAAATAAAAAATAACTATTGTTTTAATTGTTCTTGTTCTCATTTAATTCTACATAATTTCATACAGGTGATCCCAGGGTTTTTTTTTTAAATAATCCCATTTTTCCTTTCTTATGGTACAATATTTTTCCATTATGTCCATATATCATAATTGAGTCATCACTCAATTGATGAGCATCCCCTTAATTTCCAGTTGTCTGTCACTACAAAAAAAGAGTTTCTATAAACAAATTTGTACACATGAGTTTTCTTTTTTAATCTTTTTGGGACCTAGATCCAGAACAAAGATATGCATAGTTTAGTAACTTTTGGGGAATAGTTTTAAATTGATTCCCAAGATGGCTAGGGTTATTCCATCTCTATTAATACTATGTCAACATGTCTGTTTTCCTGAAACCTATTTAAAATGTTATCTTCCCCTTTTTTGTAAATAACATTTCCCATTTGGTAGATGTGGAGTTATTTCCTTATTAAACAACTGCAATTTTTATCTTACAGAATATAAAGTGAGTTAAATGGTATGGACCTGTGATTTCCTTAGGGAAGAGAAGTTATATGAATAAATAGGCTTTGAGGTGACTCTGGGTATGATTGTTTTAATATGTAAAATATTGCAAATAATTATCTATGTTTTTGTCTTATTGATTTTGTGATTAATAAATTGGATATTCAGTAAAGAATTTAATCCTAAAAGATTATGCAATTTAACATTGGGAATCTGTAGAGAGGAATAACTACAGTTAAGTGAGGACATTTCTCCAGTTTGTTATTGATTTGAAAAATATATTGAAATTTTTATTACTTAATGAGGAAATATATAAATATGTCCCTAGATTATTTCAGAACTAAGAATAGTATTAAATATGAGAATGAATCTAGTAGTACAATGAAGTCTGCTCAGATTCAATAATCCATGCTATAGATGGGATTTTGTCTCATTTTTTTCCTTTCCCTATAGTTTTTTCTCACATTAATTATATATACAATGTGCCTGATAGTGCAATAATAGTGACATGTTTTATTATTTTATTTGATGCATAACTCATTTTTAGTACTGTATATACACACATACATGATACATTTAAGAAATTTTTAAAATAATTTATTTAAAGTGAATTTATTATCTTACCATTTAAAAGATACTGGCATATTTAATACATATTAAAATGTTTTTTGTTGCTGAATCAAAACAAGCAGAACCAGGAATATATTGTACACAATAGTAGCAAGAAAGTGAGATAATCAACTATGAAAGAATTTTTTTTTCTCAGTGGTTCAGTGATCTAAAGCAAACTCAATAGACTTTGGACAGTAAATGCCTAAACACAGGCTATGTTCACTTTTTTGCTTTTCGGTTTTTTCTCTTTCCTATTGTTTTTCCCTTTTGCTGATTTTTCTCTCCCATCATAATTCATAAGTGAATGTGTTGAAAATAAATTATAAAAACCTTATTAAATACCAGGCACTTAGAAAATCATTGAAGACATAATGACAAAAAAATTTTTGTTTGATTGTGAATTTTTTAGGCCTCTCCTAATTTGACTCAGAAATTAACAAAAAAAAGCATTATTAAAAATAAAAAAGTACCATCAAAGGATTGCCCACAAACAAGTTGATTTACAATAAGATCAGGTTTAAGGAATTATTCAGTACTCTGAATTATCAATCTTTTTTAAAATACCATATACCTCAATTATAAGTAGTGTGCAGGTAAATATTCATTAACTGACTTCATTTATTTTAAAAAAATGTGCATAGGACTTTTTTTCTACTAGATTTATTTACTTTTAATACACATTGCTTTATGAATCATGTTGGGAAGAAAAACAAGAGCAAACAGGACATACTTTTAAGTTTAATTTGCACTACTAGCAGTTTCTCCATTGTTTTCTTGTTTATACAATTAACAAAACAACAAATTGACACCCCATCTAAGCTGACTCATACACACCACAGACTTAGAGGAACAGTACCCCATAGCCAGATAAAAGTCCAGCTTCTTTCCCTTGTCACCCTTCAACCTATATTGCAGTATCTTATATTCAAAGTAGCCAAGAATCTCAGAAGCCCTTTAATTCAAATTTCTTGAATAGGTGAGAATTAATGCAGACTAGATCAGAACAACCACTTCTGTTGTCACTTCTACCAAGGCCTTTCTTACCAGCACTGTTGCTCCTTCCAGAGCCTGAATCTGTCGTCCTATGCTCACAGGATAATTCTCACCTCACCCCCTATCTCTTCCATAGCAATGAGTGCAACATCATTCTATAAGAGCTAGGTATTTCAAAAGCTGTGGAATGGTACCTACTCCTCAGGCAGAGAATCAAGGGCCTGTCTCACCAGTAAGAAGGACTTAAGGCACAATCAGCCACAATTTGGTATTAAAATCTGGTTATACTGATAAGCTGCTAAAATAAAAATAATAAATATCAAAAATGAGTAAGCAAAGGAGAAAAGAACCAGATTATAGACAGTTACAATGGTATAAAAGAAAATCTGGGTTCATTTCTGAGGAAGAGAGGTTAAATAAACCACTCCTGCTCCAAAGAGCAAGACCAAATGTCACAAGCTCAAAAAGAGTTTTCTGAATAACTTAAAAATCTAGTAAGAGAAATTGAGAAAAAATCAGGAAAGAAATACAATCAATGGATGAAAATCAAGAAAATTATAAAAAGAAAATAAAGTACTTGGAAAGAGATCCAAAATATTGAAAATAACTCCTGGAAAACTACAACTGAAAAAGGGGAAGTGAATAATGTTATCAGATACTAAGATAATAAAGCAAAATAGAATGAAAAAAATGGAACATCTCATTAGAACAACAACTGATGTAAAAGGTACCATAAATAATGAAGTAGTAGTGATCCTAAATGAATATGCACTAAATAGTAATACAGGCAAATTCCTAGATAAGATTCCGGTTACAGCAAGAAATAGACAGCAAAACTATATTAGTGGGGGACCATCCAACCTTTCCCTCAGAATCCAACAAATCTAACCATAAAATAAACAAGAAAGAAATTAGGGAGGTTAATAGGATCTTAGAAAACCTTAGACCTCTAGAAAATTGAATAGGGATAGAAAGGAATACACCTTTTTCTTGCCAATACATGGAACCTACACAAATCTGGCACCTACACAAAAACTGACCATATATGAGGGCATAAAAACGTCACAATCTAATGCAGAAATAGTAAATACTTCCTTTTCAGATCATAATGCAATAAAAATTATATTCAATAAAGGACCAGAAAAAATAGATTAAAACCAATTGGAAATTAAATAATGAGAGGGTCAAATAACATCACAGAAACAATCCATAATTTCATTTAAGAGAACGACAATAATGAGACAACATACAAAAACCTATGGGATGTAGCCAAAACAGTTTTTAAGGGAAATTTTCTCTTTAAATAGCTAAATGAATAAAATAGAGAAAGAAGAAATTGATGAAATTAGACATTCAATTAAAAAGGCTAGAAAAAAGAACAAATTAAAAACCCCCAATTAAATACCAAATTATAAATTCTGAAACTCAAATTAGAGATTAATCAAACTAGAAACTAAGAAAACTATTGAACTAATAAATAAAACTAAAGAGTTGTGGTTTTATGCGAAAAACCAACAAAAATAGATGAATTGGTTAATTTGAACAGAAAAAGTAAAGGAAAAAAACCCAATCACCAGCACTGAAAATTAAAAGGACAAACTTACCACTAATGAAAAAGAAATTAAAACAATAATTAGGAGCTATTTTGCCCACCTATGTGGCAGCAAGCCTGACAATCTAACTGAAATACATGAATTTTACAAAAATATAAATTGTACAGGTTAACAGAAGAGGAGATAAATTATTTAAATAGCCCCATTTTTGAAAAAAGAAATTAAACAAGTTATTAATGAACTCTCTAAAAAACAATCTCCAGGGTTAGATGGATTCACAAATTAAATCTATTATGTAAACTATTTGGAAAATAGAGAAAGTAGTGCCAATTTCCTCCTATGACAGACACAAATATGGTACTGATACCTGAACCAGGAAAAGCCTAAATAGAGAAAGAAAATTGCAAATCTCCTTAATGAATATCGATGCAAAAATTTAAAATAAAATATTAGCAAGAGATTACAGCAATTTATCAACAGAATAATACATTATGACCAAATGGGATTTGTACCAGGAATGCAGGACTGGTTCAACATCAGGAAAACAATTCCCATAATTGACCATATCAATAACAAAATCCATAGAAATCATGCATTAATTTCAATAGATGCAGACAAAGTTTGACAAAATACAGCACCCATTGCTGTTAAAAACATTAGAGAACATAGGAATAAAGGAAGCTTTCCAACAGCAAGCATTATCTATAATGGAGAGAAGTTGCACGCAACCCTAGTAAGAAGTTGAAACAAGGATGCCTATTATTATTATTCAACCTTGACTAGAAATGCTGGTTTTAGCAATAAGAAAAAGAAACAAAGAATTAGGATAGGCAATGATAAAATAAAACTATCACTTTGCAGATGATATTTTGATATACTTAGAGAAACCTAGAAAATTATCCAAAAATCTACTGGAAACAATTCACAGCTTTAGCAAAGTTGCAGGATATAAAATAAACCCACACAAATCATCATTTCCATATATTACTGACAAAATCCATAAGCAAGAGAAAGAGATTAATTCCATTTCAAATTACTGTAGACAAAATTAAACACTTGGGAGTCTACCTGCCAAGACAAACCCAAGAACTACATGCACACAACTACAAAATACTTCTCACAAATAGATCTAAACAACTGAAAAAATACTAATTGTTCATGGGTAGGCCTAACTATACTAAAGACTATTCTGCCCAAATTGGTCTTCTTGTTCAGTGCCATATCAATCAAACTTCCAAAACATTATTTTTATAGGACTAGAAAAAATAATAAATTCATCTGAAAGAACAAAAGGTCAAGAATATCAAGGGAATTAATAAAAAAAAACCCAAGGCTTAGCAGTACTGAACTTAAAACTATAATATAAAGCAGCAGTCATCCAAACCATTTTGGTACTAGCTCATAAGAGTGGTGGATCAATGGAGTAGCTTAGATGCACACATATACAATTATCAGGACCTACAATAATCTAGTATTTGATAAACCCTCAAACTTCAGCTTCTGGA
>JAJPUD010013664.1:0-43429 GCA_023553655.1 Myrmecobius fasciatus
ATATGACAAAGGTCAGAGGATAATGAAAGATGATTGAAGGTAGAGGAAAGAGAAGGGATCCAGCAGGACAACTGCCTCAGGGTCCATAGCATCTTAGCCCAGTCATTGAGATTTTTGTTGTATGAGGCTCAGCTTGGGTTATGATTATGTGATGGTGAGGATGGGAGAGACAGAGGTGAGACTTTGATTTGTCCTTGTAGCCTTTTCAATTGGCCAAGGATGATAACTTAATTTCTTATCTGAAAAATGAGGAGTACTTGTAGTATCTGTCTCACAGGGTTGTTGCAAGGATCAAATGAGAATATATATATTTATTTATATATATATGTATATATATGTGTGTGTGTATGTGTGTGTATATGTGTGTATATTTATATACATAAATCTTACAGTTCTGGCAGTTGTTAACATACCAAAAAATTATATCACAATTCTGCCTTTCCCTGAGGCTGTGACTCTTGCCAAGTTTAAGTCATAGAGGGAATGACTAAATACTAAAGAGTTTAAGGGTAGTAATTCCTAATAAATATGACCTATTTTAGTGACACCTTTTCCATTCCTACCCTTCTTCATGGACTCAGAGGGCCTGTAGCAAGAACCTTTCCCATCTCCTTTTCTTTTTTCCTCTTTCTGTTTTTATTTTATTTTTTTTTACTTTTCAGGTAGCTCAAAGACAATTGGGTCCCTTTCCCATAGATTTGGGCCCCATTTCTAGGGAGATACTCACATATACAGAACACTTAGGATTCTTGGACAAACATTGGAATGCTTAGTAGGGTAATCAGTGAGGATAGACTTGGGTGGCACATTCCCCAATACATTGGGGAAAGTAGGGAAGGCCTGCTGAATGGGCTATTTATTTACATTTCATAATCTCTTATATGGGACTGGACTTCTTGCTTCTTTTGGGTGTTGCTGGTCAAATCTGAGATTGCCATATCCTGTAACCAGAGATACTTCTTTCCATCCTGTGATCAGAATGATTGCCTTTTTCCTTTTATTCTTGAGCTTGCTCCCTCATCTCACTCATCCCTAGCACTTGATACCCTGAAATTCATGTTCCATTTTATTCTCTCATTCACCTTATCTTGGGTTGATTTTATCTGAAATATTGGCCTGTGGCAGGAATGGGAAAAGGACAGCATAGGATGCCTTCTAAGGATGAGCTGGTCCAGAGATACAACCGGATGAATACCATCCCTCAGGTAATCTTCTAGAAATTTATAGGGGCCAAAGTGGGGGTGCCTTGGGCTGTGGGGGACTAGATAGTGAGCAAATTCACTTCAGTTCAGCATTTATAAAATCATAGGATTATACTGGCAGAGTTAGAAAATACCATAGAGGTAATCTGTTCCAACTCCCTCATTTTACAGATGAGGAAACCGAGATCTAGAGAGGTTAAGGGACCTTCTCAGGATGACAAAGCTAATAAGGGTCTAATCAGTCTCTGTGATTTTAAATCCTATGCTTAATCCTTATACCATAATTCTGGAGCCTACGACATCTAATATTTCCAGTCAACTTTCCATACCTGTGCTAACAGGACTGAGCCTACTTAGTTTTCAAGATCAGATAAAATTATAATTCACAAGTGATGCATTTGTAGATTGATAGGCAAAGACTTCAGTTATTTCAGGTTTGAGGAAATAAGTATATGGAGGGCAAATGGTGTTTATCTTGTGGACAGTATGATGAGTTAGTTGTTCCATCAAGTTAAAAGGCTGGAAGTAGAGTGGGTTATGTGGAGAGTACAGTGTTAGCCCTTGAAAAATTATTGCTTTGTCTTTCTATCCTTAGCACCTAGCACTTAATAAAACTTAGTAAATTGAATTGGATTATGGAAACAGTACTTGTCAAGAACACAAGATAGCAGGCATATGGATAAAACTTGACAAGCTATGTTGTGCATTTGCATATTTAGGCAATGTAAAATGTACACATGCTTCTCCATCTAGGTTTTTGTTTATGGGTTAAAAAGATAGTAGTGGGGAGAAGCAATTATTGGAGAAAGGGTGATTTCACTCCTAGATTGATTTAGTGTAGCTATCATTCCTGGTGGTGCTGTTCTTTCCTCCCAGAGAATGCTTTCCAGGTCACCCAGCTCTGTTCATATTTTCTTCCTATTTTACAGACCCGATCCATCCAGTCCCGTTTCCTTCAGAGTCGAAATCTGAATTGTATAGCACTTTGTGAAGGTGAGTGTATCACGCTCCAAGTTTTCCCCAAACTTTGTTCCTTTTAGTCACAGGTAGTCTTTCAGCAGTTCTGGGAAATCATATATGGGAATCATACTAAGTGGAGGAGTGTGTTTTTCTTTCAGGATATTTTTCTTTCATTTTTCCTCTTTATTCCACTCCTTCTTGAGCATGACTAGGTCATGGCTCGTGGGCATTTCGTGTCTGATTCACGGTCCTTTTCTCCACAGTAATCACGTCCAAGGACCTCCAGAAACATGGGAACATCTGGGTGTGCCCTGTGTCTGACCATGTCTGTACACGGTTCTTCTTTGTGTGAGTTGGAGAGGGTAAACCAGGGAGTTTATGGAGGGAATAGGGTTTTGGATAGGAGGAAACACTGCTGCTTGGAAAATGTTTTATGATCAAGGATTTGGATCTGAAGGAATCTGCCTTAGGATCTTCAGCATTGCACAGAGGGGGTAGTACAGAGAAAGAGCTGGCCTGCTGGGAGGATTCCAACATTTCCCTGGATTCCTTCCCCACCAAACTAGAGAATAATACATTTCTTTTGGGAGAAGGAAGAAAGAGTGGGGAGAGACTCCTCAAGCAGAGTGCCTCACATGTTCTATCCTTCCCTTCACACAGAACTTGTTCACAGTTACACTCCCTCATGCTCACACACTTCTCTTCTCGCTTGGTTTTATTCATACTGATTCATTCTCATTGTTCCCTTTCTGACAGATATGAGGATGGTCAAGTAGGTGACGCCAACATTAACACTCAGGACCCCAAGATCCAGAAGGAAATCATGCGTGTGATCGGAACTCAGGTTTACACAAACTGAGGGGGCCCTGGCCCTCATAGCCCTCTTGTTCCCTTCCCTGACATGAAGGAAGGACCAGCCCCTCTCACTGTGGGACCCAGGAGCATCAGAGGCCATTCCAAGGAGCCAGAGGAGGTGTCCTGAAGGGACATGCAAGGAAAAAGGAGAGAAACAGCCCATGGGAGAATTAGCCTGGGATCCATTCCATATCTGGACGGCCCAGTCTAACCCCACCTCCCTCCCCTTGTATTTCCCTGTTGACTTCACCTTGTTTGTAAATAAACCAATAAAATGGAAGGTGCTGTGGATTGGATGTTGTCCATGTGGTCTGCCTAGCATAGACACTTGGCCAAGTGCTCACTTTAGGGCAGACAACCATTCTCAAGGAGAGTGGTATATTTTTTGTTAATGAGGACGAAGTAAATGAATAGTGAAGGTATTGAAATACATCTCTTCTTCCACACTTCCCTTTTGTGACCCAGTTTATTCCTGGGAAAGGGAATAAGAGGTATTATTCCAGCTCCAGAGTCAGGAGGGAAGGAACTTTTGAGCCTGTTCCCTAGCCAGTGGTCATACTGCCGAGAGTTGCCAGGCCAAATGTCGGGAAGTTACCTTATTCTCATTCCCTCCTTTTCCCTCCCCATGGACAATCTTCTCTCAGCTCATGATCCAGTGCAGTCCACAAATGTGTCTATAGTCCAGGGAGAAAGACGTGAGTTCCTTCCCTGTGGAATTGTATCTGATCTTTGTTGCATCCAGTTCCTCTTTTCTCCAGATACATACCTGATATAAGTTTTGAGGAAAGTAAGAGAAATCATTTATGAGGAGGAATGCAGGTTAAAAGAGCTTTTCAAGTTCTTTCTCTTCCCCATCAGAAGTCAGATCTACAGAGCTACATATAGGATTCAGTTGGGCACATAGTAGATTGTCATGTAAAGAGATTTTTTTTTGGCGGGGGGGGGGGGGGGCAAAGAAAGTGGGGTTAATTATATGCCCCGGGTCACAAAGATAATAAATGTTAAGTGAGACTGCATTTGAATTCAGATCCTCCTGCCTCCAGGGCCAGTGCTTTGTCCACCGTACCATCTAGCTGCTCCTATCATGCTACTTTTTTTTTTTTTTTGGTCACATTATTTTTGACAAAAGTAATCATAATTCTTATTTTATTAGGGACAGTTTTCAAACTGGAAAAGGTAGGACAAATAAATTATACTCATGTAGGTGAGGTAATAAGAGCACTTTACTTAAAATTAGTTGTCTTCAGTCCCAAATAAGATGTAATCTTAGAAATACTGTCAGTAATTTTTTTTTTTTTTTTTTTTTTTTTTTTTCTTCTGTGGGAATTGGTGGGTAATTTAGTTCCCCAGGGCAACAAAGCTGTTACGTGTCTGAGACCAGATTTGAACTCAGGTCTTCCTGACTTCAGGGCTGGTGCTCTATCCACTGCGCCACCTAGCTGCCCCACTGTCAGTAATTTTTGAAAAGTTATAAAATGTGGGATACTAGAAAATAGTGGATGTCACCATTTTAGAAAACAGGTGGATTGAAGGGCATTAAGCTTAATGTCAACCACAAGTTAGATGAGATAATTAAACAGGAAATTTTAAGTAGAAGTGACTACTAGGAGCTAGCTAAGGGTCAGCCTCGCCAAATAGTTTTCTTTTTCTACTGAGTTACAGGTTTGGCAAGTAAATCAGAATGTCATAGACCGGCATTTCTCAGACTTTCATGGTTTCTGCTATTCCATCTGTTTAAGGAGTCAAGACTATCTTGAAGCTTATGAAAGCTGATGGTAGTGGGTGTGTGGAGAGGAATTCTCAAGAAGCAAAGGAAATCTTAGTTTCTGAGGGTCCTGACTAGAAGACAATAACTTTGAAGGGTGTTTTGATTTTTGGACCACATTTAAATAGGAATGACATACTTTTGGACACAGATTTAGTGCACCTCACAAGATTTGGTTAAGAATGTCTCAGTCTTACAAATCTAAAGAGTTTTAAAATGAAACGGGAGAGAGAAAAAACGACCTCATGTATTCACAAAGTTTAATAGAAACTATGCTAGAGGAAGGAAAATAGAGGCACCTAGAAATCCATAAGAGGTAAAACCTCAAAGAATGGAACCAGTAATAAAATTAATGATTTTGGGTATCTATATAAATGCATGTGCAAAATATGAGAGGTGACTTACAGGTGTTACAGATCTATAAGGAAGCAAATTTTACCATAGCTACTACTGAGATTTGGTGGTTATTTGAAAGGTATGTGCTGTATTGCATGTGCGTGCTTGTGTGTGCATCACTTAAAAGAAAGAGGAGTATGTTAGTTATTTGTACCTTAAACATGTTAGTACTTGTACATTTAAAGGCCACACTTGTGAGAAAGTCTGGGAGTGTGAAGCATACTATTTAAATGAAAGTCAATAAACAATTATTATAGACCACTTAGAGGAAATAGATGAATTCAAATATAAGCAGATCACAGCACTGACATGATGACGTGGTATGGTAATGAAGGGAGACTTCAAATATTTGGGTATTTTGTAGGGCTTCCTTTCTGCCTAAAGCAGAAGGCAAACAACTTTCTGGGTTGTCTTAATTTCATATTCCAAAATGTGAACCAACAAAGTTACTGGTTATTTTGGCTGATTCTCACCATAAAGGAGGAACTGGTGGCTGAGCAAGAAATAATGGGAACTTTATAGGGAATTTCAAAATTTGTGACTGAGGAAAGCTAGGAATAGTCTGACATGAACCCTCTGTGTAGTGGAAGTGACATATGCAGACCCCAGTAATTTGCCCAAATGGAATCTTTCCACATGGAAGAAAGAACCATGAAAATGGTTAAAGGAAGAACTTGGTGAGACTGTGGAATCCACATGGACAAGCTGTAACTGATTCCAGTTGGCTGGCCATATGGGTGGGTGGAACCTTTTTAATTTGGTTTCACAGCTAGAACTGACAGCTTCCTTTAAAAGGTTGAAGTCAGCTTCAGTCATCTCATCATCTCATCACTGCATTTGCATCTTGTAAAGCAAGGGGACTCCTTTACTTACTGTGCTGTAACCGAAAGGTTACATGGCCTTCGTCCCCTTCTGAGACTATATGGTCCTTGAGAAATGGGCCTATTTTAGGAACAGGGAAGAAGTGTCTCTAACTTAATGGGGGGAAAAAGTCATAGGAATCTGGGGGTTGGAACTCAAGGCTGATTGTTGCCATCAGATCAAAATTGAAATTCTAAAGAATGATTTTCTGAATTGCCTTTCTTGATCCATGTCAGTGAAAATCGAAACATTTATTCAACATTGATGACATCTTTGGATGTAGATTTGGTGGGATCAGTGCTATGTAGAAACTAAATTTTGACTCCATTCTCCCAAAGATTGAAATGTTATAGGAAGAAATTTACCCTGTGAAGGTATTGGGAACATTTTTGTACATTTGTTCTTGCCATATCTGTGAATCAATATTTCTTTGTAAAAGACAATTTGTGTCAAGTGGTTAAATGGACAAAGGGTTCTAATTATTGGATTCAACAAATGGAATATTTAGTTGCTGAGATACAGGGTAACATATCATCATATGGTAGAAAATACATCATAAACTGGAACCCTGAGTGGTGATGTAACCAGCCTGCCTTTGGAAGAGAGGATCAGAGATTACCATGTTAGAATTATATTTTAGAAGTACAAGTTTCTAAGGATTTAGAAAAAGACTAGTTAGGATACTACAGACTAAAATTACTTAGAGGCAGAGAGATACATGACTAGCAGCTACATCCTGCTTTAAGATTGATCTGTAGTATTAGAAGGATGGAAATAGAGCTCCAGTGACCAAAAGTGGGGAGAGGGTAGTGATGGTTAGGGAATACCCTCATACTTAGGACAAGATGAAGAAAGCCCAGTGTCAATAGTGTTTTACATATGTGATCTCACTTTATCCTCATGACAATTCTGTGTGAGATATCCTCATTTTACTGATGACAGAATTTAAGTTGAGTGATTTGCCCAAAGTCACACAGCTAGTTAGCATTCCAACTCAGATCTTCCTGACTTTGTGTTCAGCTCTCTACCTGTTATGCTACCTAGGAGCATGACTAGACTAGCAGTTTGTCTGAAAATTATGTGAAGGGTTTTAACAGGCAGCAAACTCGACATGAATCAGCAATTTGATTCAGGATAGCAGCCAAAAAAGCCAATGTAACTTTGGACTGCATTAAGCAAGGCAAAGTACTCAGCAATGGTATCAAACTCAAAAGAAACAGAGCCCACTAAACTGTACATGAAGATCTCTTCAGGTCATATATTGAATTAGAAAACTATATATTAACATTATCTATGTTTTATTGAATTTTTACTTATTTAAAAATATTTCCCAATTATTACATTTTAATATGATTTGGACTACACAGAGGGAGTGTTGTGGGTCACATGGGGCCCGAAGCTGTATGTTTGATACCTCTAGTAGGCAGGATTAGGGAAGTTCTGCTGTACTCTACCCTTGTCAGATCACATCTGTTCAGTGGGTCCCATGCTTTGTGATCCAGAGGATAGCAACCATGCTAATAAAGGGCCTGAGAAACATGCCATATGGAAACTTAGGGGAAATATGATGACTGTTGAAGTATTTCAAGTATTGTTTCTTGGATGGGATTGCTTTTACTTGTTCTCTTTGGCTCCAGAAGACAGAAATAAGAGCAATGATTGGGAGGAAAATTTAGGCTTGACAGAAGGAAAAATTTCCTAATTTGAGCTTTTCAGAGGAGGAATGGGCTGCTTAGGAAGGTATACTATTCTTCTTCATTGAATGACTTCAAGTGAGATGTCTTCAAACAAATATTGGGTATGTTATACCAGGAAGTCAAGCACAAATTGTATTCAATGGCCTCTGAAGTTCCTTCTTACAGATTCTATAGAACTTGAATTGATTTGATTTGAGGAGAAACTGGAAAACTACTAACACTGAGCTTTCTTTATCTTGAGTTCTGGGTGTGAGAAGAATATCCTATGTCCACCCCTCTGCCTAGTGTATAACCACTCCCATCCCTCTCATCCTTCAGCTTGATCTTTGTCTGTCTCATCCCACTACCCTATATTACATTATATTGTATCTACCTGTTCTTCACTAGTCTCCCCTTATATGTTCAATATCTACTATCATCACAATCTCCAACACTGATCTGATCACCTCTCTTTAATTTTCCTTATAGTATGTCTAACACGCACATTCTCAGTTACTTGTCATATTGTGTGTGATATATTCACTATGGACTTCCCTCTAACCGGCCCCCCATTATTGACACAGACCTTCTATGATTTCCTTTTACATTATAAGATATTCCACCCTCATCTCCCCACTCATTGTGTGGTTGAAAAACTTATGTGTTTCTCTCATATCTTATACTCTCACAATTCAAAATTGTACCTCTTACACTTTATTTGACTTATCCCCTATCTTCCTCATATCTCGTGTCTGCTATGTGGGCCACAATCTTTCTTCATGTTTCTGTTTTCCTTTGTAATTTCCCAAATGGCCTTTCATCCCAATGTCTCCCTGGACCAAAGCTTAGGGATTCTCAAAATGTATTTCCAGCTCCAAATTGTTCTGTGACCAGATTGGTTTGGAAAACTCTGCCATAGATACATACTGAAGAGATAGGTAATATACTAGACAGAATCAAGATTCAAAATTATCTTGGTAGGATAAATAATACTTAGAATATTAATAGAAAAATGGGAATTTTTGCTAAAAGCAGTATTTGGAACACTGAAGATACTCGTGTACATCTGAAATTTGCTTAGGAACACTTTTCTTGTGGAGCTAGAAGAAGTTCTGGGTGCATAGTCTGCCTGCAGTTATTTTAAAATGTTTTATTATAATCTTTTTACTATAGTTATGAGCAAAGATTATATATATGTAAAATAATACTAGTGGGATGTAATTCTGGGTCCAAACTGGCAAGATAAAATTTAACAGGGATAAATGTTAAAAATCCCCCCCACCAAAAAACAGTTGTACAAGTACAAAATGGGGGCAGCCTTGGCTTTGTACCAGGTCTTATGAAAAAAAGTCCTGACATTTTTTGTCTCCTGAAAACTTAACGTGAAACTGTGATACAGCTGCTAAGGAGGTAGTCTGCAATAAGTAGAAAAATTGTGTGCAGATTGTGGGAGCTACCTGTCCTACTAATCAGATTATATCTGGGGCACGGTGTTCAGTTATGAACATACTACTTTTTAAGAGAGATTGATAAAATTGTGTGTCCAAAGTAAGGTAATCTAAAAAGTGAGGGGTCTGAAACCATACCATATAAAGAATGGGTGGAGAGTTAGGGATATGTCTGGAGAAGAGAAGTCTTATGAGGGTACATAATAAAAGTTTTCAAATATTTGAAGGACTATTATAGTACTGAAAAAGTAGACTTGCCCTGCTTCAGAGGACAGAACCAGGACCAGTGGGTGAAAGTAACAGGAAAGGATATATTTATCCGATGAAGACCTTTTTAATTTCTAGAGCTGTCCAACAATGTATGAGGCTTGGGGGATAGTTAATTTCTCTTCCTTGGAGGTGTAGAGCTAGAGAGGACTTCAGAGATCATCACTTCTGATTCTGTTACTTTATACATAAAGGAATTGAAATCTAGAGAGGTGAAATATGTCTATGCAGTGATCAGATAGTATAGAAATGATGCTTATGTTGAGTGGTAAGTCAGATCACATGGGATTTGTGGATGGACATTAAAACCATAGTGTGTTTGAGAAACAGAGCTTGGTGCACTCTCCACTCACCTTATGACTGGAGACAGTCCTTCCTTTCTGCTCTCTGTAATTCTGCTATTGTTGATTACCCAAAAGGTTTTCACCAAGTGGAGTCCTTGATCCCTGCCCTCCATCATCCTCACTGGGACTCAAATCAAAATTTTTATTTGTGTAGAGACCAAGGAGAGAAAACAGGCTGTGAAGATGAGTTTTGAGATTTTATTTCCAAAATGAACTAGGACCCAGCATAAAAGATAAAAGATGGAATCTCAGCTTTGAGTACTATCCTGCTTCCTAGTTGGACAAGAAGCTCTTCTCCTTCATTTCCCTCCTCTCAGTGGTGAAGGAGCAGCAAGGACAGGAGGACCCTTTCCCCCCTCTCCCATCAATAGTACAGATCTAAACTCCTTTTGGATCCTTTAGTTTCCAAAGAAATTGGAGTTGTAGATTTTATTTTTCCTGTAAAAGAGAGGGTAAATTCAACTTCTCTCAGCTCTGGGCAATAACACAAGATAACCCTGGTTCCTGCCTTTTTGCCCACCTTTCTTCCTTCCCTAGGCTGGCCAGCAAACCCAGGGAAAAGTTTGTTGGTGTTTACAAAAGCCCCTTGAAGTAGGGGATCCAGATGCTAATCCTGTAGGCAGGTACCAGAGACCTTGGTGTCCTGGGGCACCTATCTCTTTCTTTCTGAGGCTATGAATAGGAATTCCCAGGGAGAGGAGTAGGGACTGATAGATTGGAATGTCCTACCCTTTTTGTCCCCAAGCTGGATTCCTCTGATGGACTGGATTAGGTTGAACTGGGAGATAAGGGCAGGGGTGTTTGGTCTCTCTCCTATTGATCAGCAGTAATGGAAGATATCACATGACTTTATAGATCCTTGGGCAGATGGGTCTTACTTTTCCTCAAGACTTTGTGTGTGTACCCTTGTGCGTTTTTGTCTTTATATGTCTACCACTGTGTATACTTACATGCCAGAACTGACCCTAGTAAAATTGTGAAGACATTGGATTTGTGTTGGTGCCTCTGTATCCTTATTTCTTGGTGACTCCCCTTCTTCCCTAACTCTATCAGCAAATAGGGTCCTCCTATTGTTACCCACTCTCCTACCTGGAAAGGATCTGGTATATTCATTCACATTCAGGAATAAATGATTGATAACAACTTAAAAGTCTGGTCCACCCTCTCCCATCCACCCAGCTTTCCTCAGAAATTCGAATTTTAATAGGATTAAAACCTTCAACTACTGGAGCAAAGATGAGTAAGATTATTAATTTTGTTTTTGATGTGTGTGTGGGTGATTGGAAGTAGACTGCCTTCCTGGTCCCAAAAGTCACACAGTGGGTTACCTGGACATGGTGGCTTAATGGCCTGTGTGCTTCTGCATATGCATGCATGCATGTATATGTATGCAGGCAGGTCTGTACATGTATATGCTTATGAATTTCATCTTCCCTGTTAACCTCAATCCCTGGCAAAGTTCTAGAATGGATTGTTTAGTAAATGGTTTATGAGCACTTTGACAATCAAGCAATCATCACTAGGAGTCAGCATAGATTCACTAAGAACAAATCCTACCAAACTAACAATTTTCCTTTTTTTTTTTTTTTTTTAAACAGTTACTAGACTGGTATAATTAGGGAAATACCATCAGTAGAGTGCATCTATATTTCAGCAAGGCATTTGACAAAAGTTTTTGAGATATATTTGTGGACAGTTGCACTTTTAGGTAGATTTCTGGCTGGTTGAACAACCATAACCAAAATTATTGGTCAATGGATAAGTATCAATTTGCAAAGACATCTCAAAGGAACATGCCTTCTGTCCAGTTTGACATTTTTATCCATGACCTGACTGAAGACATAGAAGACATTTTAATCAAATTTCCAGATGAAATGAACCTATATAACGTATGACAGAATCAACAAAAAGATCTCAATAGGCCCAAACTAAGATTACATTTGTTGGCATAATTTATGCAAGGTCCTGCAAGGTTCTGTTTTTACTAAAGTGGGGGGAGATGTGGCTAGCAGTTCATTGTGAAAAAGATTTGAGGGTGGTACGGGTTAACAAGAGAGCAAATAATTATTATCTCTTAAGTAGACTGAAGAGCATGGACTTAAAATAAAAAAAAAAAAGGACCTTAAGAGCTTATCAACACAATTCTTTCTAATGTCTGGTTTTTTACCTGGTTATCAAATGCTCTTTTGTATGCCTAACCAAGATGACGATTTTTGTTTACCTGGCAAACAAGGCTGTATCTCTGACCATATCTTTTACTTTTGCCCCAGACTGGGGATATTCCAATACTAAGCAGGCAGATTTCCCATTCTTAGATAAGAGATGAAGCCAAAAGAGAGGGCTGAAGCTAGAATAAGCTCACTTCCATTTATCATGCAGGGACTCATCCCTGGCCACCTGGTCTCATTTGCATGACCAGGTGGGACATGACAGGGGCTTTGCATGGGCTATAAATTCAATATGTCAATAATGACTGCCAAAAAAGCTAGTGTGATCTCAAGTTGCATTTGCATTCAGATTGTCTAATGTTGAGAACAGAAGTGATAATCTTTCTGTACTTGTGCTGGTCAGACCAAATCTGGAATACTGTGTTTACATTTTAAGAGAAATATTAACAAGTTGGAGCTTGTCCAGAGTGGGTTATCTTGGTAAAGGAACTTAAAACTAAGTTATAGGAGGAATGATTAAAGCATGGTTAGCCTGAAGAAGAAGTTTTTGGGCAGAGGGGACATGATTCAATGATTCTAATTTATCCATATGTATGAGCAAGTGCATTGTTCTTTACTTTCCCTAATTTTATTCCAGCTTTGATTTTGTAGTGATTTCCTGCTGACCTGAGGACAATCATGACCACAGTGCAGGTAGAAAAGGGAAAAATCTATTAAAAGTGATTGTGAAAGAAATCGGAGATTCTGGAATTCCATACATACTCCCTAAATAGTCCTTGAGTTGAATAAGAGGAGGTTCCCCTGCTCTCTCCTCTGGGCCATGTGCCCTACCCTGTTCTCCCATTTTAAAGCCCAATTAGATATGGGGCATTTGTACAGATTCAGTATTGCAAGCTCTACAAGGTTATGTATAAAACCTCATTTCCTGTAACAGTGACAACGGTGATAACAGTGAGAAGAAAGGGACTGAAGTGAAGGAAAGACAGATCCACTTCAAGGAAGGCTCTGGGATCCAGCATTATGGGACTAGGGGCACTGTGTGTGTGTGTGTAAGGGAGAGAGACAAAGAGAAAGTCAGAGAGACAGAAAAAAAGAAAAAAGAAAAAGAGAAAGATAATAGAGAGAGCTGGATAATTCTTTTTTTTTTCTTTTTTTTTAACAGAAAAAAATGTATTTTTGGTGGAAAAGGGGAAAGATTTTTGAGGAAAAGTCCAGGGAACACAGATAAGGGAAAATAAGCTTTAGCTTTTGTATCTTGGGAGAATGGGGGAAGGGAACCCTGGGGATGCTTCCCTTCCAAAGGCCCCTCGATTCTCTAAATCAGGCTTCTCAGTGCTTGACGTGACATCTACATTGCCAGTTGTCCAGCCCTGTCACAACATTTGGGACCAAAAGGATGGACCATCCTAACACCTCGGCTGTCAGACTAAGCAGCCCAGTTCTTGTGGGGCTCCCATCTCACGGGGAACATGCAAACCCCAGTGTTCAGACAAACATCGGAGAACTCCAGACTAGCCTGGGAGAGAGGGGGGATTCTCCTAGGTAAGAGGCTGCACTGAGACTAACCATACTACTCTGTAAGCGCCCATTCTGTGTTAGCGGATAGTAGCACCTGCCGTATATAAGCTGTATACTGTGCCCACGTTCTGCAAGTGGACAGACAGCACCACTGCATACAGGCAGACAGATGGCACTCACTGTACATAAGCTGCAGACTACACTGCTCTATAGAAATGGACAGATGGCACAGGCTGTATATAAGCTATATACTCTGCCTGCTGCGTATAAGCATACAGTGCACTGCCATATATAAGCAAACAGATGGCACCTGCTGTATGCTGCAACTCACTGTATAAAAGCACCATAGAGAAGCACCCATGAGACACTGTTGCATAGGAGAGGTGCCTTTTTTGGAGGAATGAAAAAGTATTTTGGCAAAACATTAATTTCCTTTATGGATCTTGTGTAATCTGGCACTCCCATTTTGAAATAACCTAAATAATGGAAGTTATATTTTCTTGTCTGTCAAGATACATGGTGTAGAACCTTACTTGCCAGAGGTGCATCCCTTCTCACACATGCTGAGCCTATATGACAGGTGGGAAAACTGAGGGCCAGAGAGGAGAGCTGTCAGGAGCAAAGTAAGGCCAAAGGAAGGAAGTGAGACTCAGGAGGCAGAACTGTGGTCCTCAGAAGGGAATGGGCAAGATGCTTCATGGCTCAGCTTAAGACTGTGGCTTCTTTTTTTTTTTTTTTGGTCCTAGGAGAGAACATATGGCCCAGAAGCTGGGTTTGAATCCTGGCTTGTTACTTGTGTGACCACGGGCTTCAACTTTGCCACCTAAAAAGGAGGATGGGTGCTATGATCTTGAAGGTAAGTTAGTTTTAAGTCTTTTATCTGGCAATGGTAGAAGAACAAATACATTATTTAAGCTGAGCAAAGCTTAAGAGCTGCTTGCCAGTTATTCCTGCTCAAATCCTCCTTGTTACCTCATTCTCATTTCCCTACCTTAGCTGAGGAGGGAATATAGTGGTGATTTGGAATCAGAGAAAGAATAAGCTTTGTTAAATTGAGAAACCTTCATATGATAAGGGAATGACTAAGGGAGATCCTTCTGAATACCCCCCATCCCCTGCACTTTTATCCCCCCAGTGGTCAGTGAGTCAAAGCAGCAGATATCTGAGGAACTGAGGTTGCCACTTGGGCCACCCTTAGACTCGTCTAGACCTGGACAAATATCCATCTGTGACCAGCTAGATTCTGTACTTCCTAACAATACAGCAAATTGTCACATTTCTGGGCCCTGCAGTAGAGGGGCTGGACCTGAAGTGCTTGGAGTGGTGGGGGGAGGGAAGGAGAGGAAACCTTCAGATATTAACCTGCTTAGGGACTAGTGAGCTTTCCCAACTGTGCTTCTTTCCAGGCTCTATTAGATTAGAAACTCTTTCACAATATTATTAACTCTGACCGTCAGGACTGTTCTTCTCTTTGCCTCTCCCTCAGTGCCTAGGACAGTGCTCTGCCCATAACAGATATTCAGTAAATGTTTGTTGGCTTAAATTGGAGCCAAGGGGTTGTCCGTCCCTCCCTCCAGCCAGTTCCTCCTTTCTCACAACATGCCAGTCGCTGGGGGTTGTAGTCTATGGGTGAGGTTAAAGTCATTATAGAATTACTGAGTAATGGGAGTAGTACTAAGAAGGATATGTAAGCTCAAAGCATAATCATAAAAGAAGGAATTATTACTGGTGTACAACACAAATCTGGGTCAGCTCCCTTTACCCAGAAGGCAAAGGCCATGTTACCAATCTGGCTATAAATGCCAGGTGGAAGAACAAAGGGTAGCCCATTTTAGGATCCCCGGCATAGAACTGGCTTGTGTTCCCATGGGGCAGGAAGCAGGGTCCTGAGGAATCAGGAAGCTGGGGTTGGGGTCCAGGGTCCACTTACTGGGCTTTGGAGGGTTAGTGGAGTGAAGGGTTGACACTGAATTTGTGGGAGAGTCACTGTTACCATGGCTCCTCTATCACTTGCACACAAGTCCAATCTCCTTTATTTCATGTAAAAAGTGAGGGGCAGAAAGGGGAGGGGGTAACCAGGGAATGAAATACTCAGCAGAAAATTTCCCTCAGCCTCCCCTTTCCCAGGCCCCCTCAGATCTCCTGCTACCCAAAGGCCTTTGGGGGTGAGGGAGGTTCCACCTTTCCCTCCCCCCAGAGCCATCCTTGTCTGTGGTTGTTTCAATGCAGCTTTTCTGAGATTCTGTACTTGACCTTGTTTTGTTTCTCTTTTTGTTTTGTTTTTGAAAATTAATTTATTTATATAGATATATTTTTTCTTAAAAAGCAATAGTCCTTTGGTCCCTAAACTCTAAGGAATGATATGACTGAAAGAAGTAAGTCCTGCTTCCCCAGTAAGGGGAAGACAGGTAAGCCAGAGGGCCAGCGGCCCCTCTCCCGCCTTCCTTTCCCTCCCTTTCCCCACGCTCATGAGGGCTAGATCGATCTTAATACTTATCTCTTTCTAGAAGTTCGACATCTTGTCAGCCTTGGCTCTTTCCACCCAGATGTGGAGAGACTCGCTTTAAAAAAAAACCAAACAAACCCCAAACAATCAAAAAATAAAACCCAAGACATCGGCCTTAGCCCCTCTCACTGGCTTTGGTTTAGATCCTTTTCCTCCTGCAAGACTAGGCAGGAGGATACCTGCTTCAGCGGTCCAGCACTACTGGGCAGCAAAGTGCTCCAAGCTGTCTCTTCCCAACAGCTCTGGTTGGCTCAAGGAAGCCCAAGGACTCTTGGGTCACTGGCCTCCATGAAGGCTTGCTTGGTTCCATGTGTTCAGTTCTGTTGCCTCTCGGTCTTCACGTTTTTGTTGTTGGTTGTTTTGTTTGTAAGAAAGAAAGCAAAAATCAATTCAGAGTTAAAAAAAGGCCCTACCACACAATTAGGCCGACACACACTCTCTCTCTCTCTCTCAATTGCTCTCCTCTCTCTCTCTCTTGAGTGCAGCCAGGACAGGAGCTTCCTCCTCTTCCTCCAGCGTGATATGTTGCAAAGAAAGAGAGTTACAAGTTTGGATACTGTACGTGGGAAAAGGGGGACACTCTTCACACAGGGCAGGGCTTCCAGCCTACAACAGAACAAAGGTCAGAGGAAAGTTAGTGGGGAACAGGGGCAAGGGCCTGGCTCCTATAAAACCCCATAGGGCAGAGTTGGAAGGCTGGGGGAGCATGGGTATGGGCAGCAAACCCTAATTTCAGGCCCAAATCTCCCACTTTTCACTAGTTCTTTTTCCCCAATCCCTGGAATTGCATCTTCATTTCTTTCATGGAAAACAAGGATGCTCATTGCCTTAGCTAGATTCAAGGTTGACATCCTGGAGAAGTGGGAGGAAGGGAGATGGGAGGGAGAGAGGCAGGAGTATGTATGCTGAGGTGTGGCTATAATTCTTTCCTAGATTGGAAATTCAGGAGTCCCTGCAAGAGAGAGAAAGGGAAGGTAGATGTTGGAGAGCAGGACATTGAGTGTTACAATTCATTGAAGACCCAAGAGTAAGAATTTGAGCTTTCACAATAACTTTGAAGCTTTAGAAATTGAACTGAAATTTTTGTTTTTAAAATGTCATGGGTTTTTTTTGGGAAGGGGAAACCTTTCATCTCTTGATTTTTCATTAGCTTCATTAGCTATCTCCCATGTCTGGAATTCTGTGTCCCCCTTGCCTCCTTTAAGATTCAGTTTAAATCTCAATTTTTGCAAAAAACCTCCTCAGTTCTTCCTACTGTTAGTCCCTTCCCTCTATACATACATATATATGTATATATATGTGTGTGTGTGTGTGTGTGTGTGTGTATGTGGGTGTATATTTTTGCTGAGGCAATTTTAAGTGACTTGCCCAGGATCATACAAAATATTAAGTGTTTGAGGCTAGATTTGAACTCAGGTCCTCCTAATTCAGGGCTGGCACTTTATCCACTGCACCACCTACTTGCCCCTATATTATATATTTCTTATGTATGTGTGTATGTATACGTCTTATGTGTATAGGTGCATGTGTATGTATGCATGCACACACATGTATACACACATGTTTGTGTGTTTTAATCCCTTATTAGAACGTGAGTTTTTCCAAGGATAAGGATTTTGCCTTTCCATTGTATCCCTTGTGCTTAGCAGAGAATCTGGCATATAGTAAGCACTTAAAAAAAAAGCAAAACAAACAACAAAACACCTTGTTGACTGACTCTTGTGAATGTGCATCTTTGGATTGCTCCCTTCTGTTTAACCCATCTATTCCACGACTAGTACTAGCAGTAAAAATCCTTAGAAAAGCCAAACAGATTTTGTGTTTACATGGCAATATGTAAAACACGTACCAGATCCAAAGTTGGGCTGGCAATGAACAACCCCCAGTTACTAGCATGTGGTCTCACCCAGGGATTCTGAGTTTTGTGGGGGAAGAATGGGTGGAGTGAGTCTGTCAGTACAGGCATATATTTCTTGCTATGTCAAGGGTCTGATTCCTGAATTCACTTAAAATCGTTAAATTCATGTCTTGCTGACTCACTACCACATTATCCTTAGTCACTGTTCCAAAACTCTTCCTGAAAGCCCTGACCTTCCTTTTCTCTTTCAATCTCAGTAGATACCTTACCTGGATTTCTAAAAACAGATTGAGACCATCTAATACTCCCTCTCTCAGCTTCTAGACCACAAAAATTCTCTTCCCTTCTAATTTAAGAGGAAGATGAAAGCCTCCTTCTTGTTAAGACCACCTCCTCCATCTGGACACGATCTCATTGTCCTCCCATCTGTTTGGAGACCTTACTCCATCCATGATGTTATTTCTTTTGAACATCATCAATCTCTCCATTCTATGGGTTCCCACTGTCTGTAAATGTATTTCTGTCTGTAAATGTATTTCTGTCTGTAAATGTATTGTCTTCTCAACCTCCACCAAAAAACCCTTATTGTGATTTTGCTACCCCATAGAGCTACCGTCCAATTTCTCCCATCTCTCATATTTAACTTTATACAAAAGTAGTTTATGTTGATTGCCTCAGTTTCTTGTAACCTTACATTTGCTATTAAATCTCCACTGATAATACTCTCAAAGGTGACCACTGACAACCTAATCTAATGCTCTTTTCTTTGTGTCTTCCAATCTAGCCCCAGCCTTTGACAAACTGCCCTCAATGTCTTGTTCTTCATCCTATTTTTATTTTTTATTTCTTTGATGCTGTACCAGTCTGGTTAACCTCCTTCTTCTCTAACTGTTCCTTCTCTGTTTCACTGTTACTTTCCCTAATATTCCTTAAATAGAAATCTTTCTCCAACTTCTGTCCTTGGCTTTTTTCTCTCATTCTATGTGCTTTCCTTTAGCAATCTCATCCACTATTATGGTTTCAGTTATCTTCTCTGTATTTATGACTTGGCAGCTAGGTGGTGCAGTGGATAGAGTGCTGGATCTGTAAGATTTATCTTTCTAAGATTTAGGAAGATTTACCTTCCTAAATTCAAATCTGACTTCAGATACTGGGTGACTCTGGGCAAATCACTTAATCCTGTTTGCCTCAGTCTCCTCATCTGTAAAATGAGCTGGAAAAGGAAATGGCAAACCTCTCCAGTATCTTTGCAAGAAAACCCCATATAGGTCAGAAGGAGTCAGACATGACTAAAAATGACTTTACAGCAACTTCATGACTTTTAAAACTTTATATTTAACTGTTGTCTGAGCTTCAAACACCTATTTTGGTTGTGTACTAGACTTCTCTACTTGTATGTTTTGATATCTTGATAATAAAGTCACCATGTCCAAAATGAACCCCATTATTTTCTCCTTTAAACAGTTCTTTCTGACTGACTTTCCCATTTTTATTCATGGCCTCATCACATTCCCAGTTACCAAGGCTCAAAACTGCATCTTTAATCCCCCTTCTTTTTTCTTTATGTCCTCATCTAGACAATTGCCAACTCTTGTCAATTCTTCTTCCCTCACCTAATTTTATTATTATCCCATCCATCTCAGGCAACAGGGTCCTATCCTTTCTTCAATTCTTTGCCTGTAATATATTTTAAGGGAAAAAAGCTCTTTTTGTTTTTCTTAGTATTCATTGCCGGTCAATTCTATTTTCTCTTTTTCTGGGCTGTAGTATGCCAGATGTTAATTTTAAGACCTTGCCACTTTGTATTTGGACTCCTTTATCTACCCTTCCTTTTTTTCTTTTATGTAAAACTTAAAAAAAACCCAACCAACAATTAAATTGATTTCCCGAGCAACCGACCACCTTAGTCTCTTCAGACAGGTCCCCATCACTTGTTGATCTGGAATCACATTTGTATAGTCAGAATTTTGATTATGAGATCATACCATCTTTCCTACGACAACTTTCCCCATAGAAACTTAAAAGATGAGGTTCAATCTATGCTTTCTTTGAGTTCTATGAAATCCCCTGTTTCCCAAATCTAAGACATTCATGAGACAGCACCTGGTTTTTCCTTCACTATTATAAATTTTAAAATTGTATGGTCCAAACTTTTGAAAAATCAAATTATCACCTCTGATAATAAAAAATTCATTAGTTGCTCTGCTTTTAGGAGAGAATAGGTTCAAGCAGATGTATTGATGGAATTTTTCATTAAAATTATATCATGCTAACTTGAAGAAGCGATAGAACTGTGAGAGAGGAACGAGGCCAACCAGATAGTACAGCAACAGAGAAATCAAAAATGACAATAGGATTAAGAACAAAACAGTCAACAATGTCAAAAACTAGAGGTGGATTGGGGGACACATACAAAGAAAAGAGCATTAGATTAGATTGTCATTGGTCACCCTTGATCAATCTGATTATATCTGATTACAGATGTTAGAAGGCAAACTATTCAATGCCTATTGTTCTTTTCTTTTCCAACTAAGGAAGATGATCTTCAGACTTGGAAGCATAGAACAAAAATGGTTAACAGGGCACTGGAGTTCATAATTAGTGAGGAAAAAGTAAAAGAATAACAAACTGCTCTCAATGATTTTAAGTTGCTAGGTTTGGTTGAACTATAATCCCGAGTCTGAGATGTGATTACTGAGCTGCTGATAGTGTCTTTTGACAAAATGTAGAGAATCGGAGGGAGGTCCTAGGTTTGGAGATTGATGAATGTTGTCTCAGTTTTCAAAAAGAAGATGGATTCTTCAAATTACAGGCCAATGGGTTTGTGGTTATTTCCTGCCAAAATTTTTGTCCTTGAATAAGGGATGGTTTGTGAGAGAAATCAGAATGGGTTTATCAAGAATAAATCATGACAGATTAATCTCATTTCCTTTTTGGACAGATAGATAAGGTAGATCTGGGGAACTATGTAAACAGTCTATATCCAGATTTTAACAAGATATTTGACGAAATCTTTCATGATAGACTTGCAGATAATTCAGATATTTGGGATGGGGATGGAGATGGATGATTTTATGTACAGTTTATGTAGATTTAGAACTTGTCAAATTACTAGAACCAGAGTTTTGATAAATGGATACATGTCATCTTGAAGAGGAACATCTGGATCTCCCCTGAGCCCTATTCAGTTAAATATTTTTTCAATGATCTGAATGAAGGCATTAATGCTATGCTTATCAAATTCAATGACATTTAATAAGGAAAAAGGTAAAATCCTCCAAGACTCACACTCAAGAGTTAGTTGTACAAGTATAGGTTGGGAGAAATATATTGAAATGATGAGACTTTTAGTGGACTAGAAATTCAACAATGTTACATGGCAGCCAAAAAAACCTAATATGATCTAACTGCATTTAGAAATGTATTGCCTAGAATGGAGGAAAAGACAGTTCCTCTATTCTCAGTCCTTGTCCTATCACAACTATAGTATTGTGTTGTTCTGAGTATCCCATTTTGGGAAGAACTTTGACAAGGAAGGATATGTATAGAAGAGTGAAACCAGGATTGTGATAAGCTGTGAAAACTTGCCATAAGAAGGAATGGGATTTGTTTATCCTGGAGAAGAAAAGACTTAGAGCTGGAATGAATCTGAGGAACAAGTTAGTTCCCTATCATTATAAGTCATTGTGGATTTTGTAGAAAGGATCCCTGATTAGAATTTGGTTTGGATGAATGACTTCTGAGATCCATTCCAGCTCTAAGATAACTACAATTTCAGTTCAAAAGGTTTCACTAATGTGGGTACTCTTACCACTGAGGCAGCTCACAGTCCTTTCATCTATAGTAGACATTGGATATTTCATGAATTATTTTATTAAAAAGAGTTCATTACCTTTTGAGTGCTGTGGGTTCCGTCAACTCTGAGATTCTGTATTCTGTGATCTATGAAAATATGCTGGATCTAGAGCGAGGATGGAAGCTTTACCTGTTAGACCATGGTAATCACTGTGTCCTTAAGAAAGGACCTAATGTTCAGAACCAGGTAGTATCCTACAAGGGTTCTGAATCATTAATGAGACCTAGTCCCTTGTCTACAGAGGATCCCACAGTACACAGCTTTGACCTCTCATTACAGCAGGGTTCTTTGTAGATCAGTCTTAGCCACCTTGATCATCTCATTGACTATAAGATCTCCAGGAAATAGGGAAGCACATGTAGGGGCAGAAAAGTAGGATGGTGAATTAAAAACCATTGTTTATATGGAATGATGTTTTGTGGGTTGATGAACAGAGTGAAGACAATAATTCCAACTGTCATCTTGATTAGTGAATGTAACATATCAGTTGGTGCTCCAAGGTTTGATTTTCTATTTCACATTTTCTTGGGAGTGAGGGCAATATGTGGCAGTGAATTGAATCATAAACTGAAGTTTATGAGACATGAAGTGAGGCAATGGGTAAAGATACCTTTTAAGTAATAGGAGAATGGCTTTAGAGGTTAAGAGTAGATTGTTCCGAGATATGAAGTAGTCCAACTTTTTCAACTTATCAATGACTATTCATAGGGTTTCTTGTTCTTGGGACAATGGTAAATTAGTCACAGAGTCTAAGATATTGCTGTTCAGAGAGCCATAGGGGTGATGGGAATGGCCAAGATAATCCTGATAATTTCCTCAAGAGGCAACTATTACAATGATCGCATATAGCAGCTTGACATTACTTTGAACCTGTGATCCCTAGAAGTCCAGAGTTCTACCCATGTGGTTATAGACAGCCCACTGAATACATAATTAAGCCTTTGTTACATAGGCAGATCACCTTTGAATGGGTCACTCTGGCTGGATGGAGGGGTACTATTGTGAATGGAGGTACAAAGATCTTTTGGAAAGAGTTTTCTCTTTCATGTGTTAGGGTAATACCAGCTTGAAGGATTGGCAGCTGGGATAGAGCCCATTGGTCTCCTAGAAGATAGTTCTGATCATGACTTTGAAAATGTTGAGGTTCACCATGAAGGACCAGCATGGTTCTATGTAAATTAGGACAAAACTTAATTTATTTTTGAACTTGGCAAAAGCAACCACAGTTGTCTTTGGATATCTTAGTAAGTCCATCAAGGCTGCTTGTGTACACCTATGTGTGAATTGGAAGCAATACCTTATGAAATGTTAGAATAGATATAGATCCTTGATAGCAGCAAGAGTCCTCTCCCATCCTCTCATTGCATAGCAGCATCCCCTTAGTACAGATCCATTTTTGACTGCAGACTGCCTATGAGAGGCTTCAGAAATCCTGGCTCTGCTTTTTTTTTTTGTATTGGTATTTCCCCTTGCTTAGTAAATAATCAGTTCTGGCACAAGTGCTCAAGGGAATTGTGGATCAGTTAACTGGATGTGCTATGTGCAATATGGGGTAAGTCAGAAAATCATCAAGTAAACTACTATTGTGTATTCCATCAAGCTGTGAAAATAAAATCTGTAGATATTAAAAAGCCACTGGGACCATTCAACAATCCAAATGGTTTGACAAACAGTACATTGTATATTGATACTATCTGGAAGGCTATTTTCTATTCATTGCCCCATTGATCTTTACCAGGTTTGTAGGTTCCCTGAAAATCCAATTTGTTGACATGTTAAGTATGGGATATTTGATCCAGGAGGTTGGAAATCAGAGGTAAGGAAGAACAGTTTTGAACCATTATAACAAAAGCATCAATTTCCTGATCTTTTTTTTCTGAATGGATAATATGAGAGCCTGAACAGAGGCTAAGAACTAGATAAACAATTATGCATTTAGGACTCTTTGGAGATTCTGGGTCTTTTATCCTGTCAGAAAGTATTGCTAGAACACTGGAAGAGGGGCACTTGGGATCCCATTAACAGTGTAGTAATTGTATTAGTAAGAGAGTACAATATGTCTCCTTTATGTTAAAGCTGTCTCAATACTCTTTGAAACAGGGTAGAAATTTCAAATTGGGGACTAATGACTAGGGACAATTCAGTCCTTCCTTGAAATATATTCTTCATAGTATTATAGTTAAATTTGATTAGAACTCTAACCAATGTTTGGAATTGTGTTGTTCCAATAACTTTATTTCCAAAAAACAAGAAAATAGGAAAGACCACATATAACAAGAGACAAGGTGAAGACTTCTATGTCGTTTCCTACTCAATAAGGATTTAGATTTATGCTTAATTGGTCAGGACCATTATGATAATTTATCATTTTTCTTTCTGAAAACCAGGTGGGATTGAAGGAAGATATGCTGCTGTTGTTTCAGGAGTCTATCAAAGGGAGTGAGGAAGGTGGCAATATAAGTCACCTAAACTCTCAGAGTCTATAAGAGCAGGAGCTCTAGCACCAAGGGTAAGGGAAAAAGTTGGCTTATGGAGAGACTGCATGATAGACCCAAGGGAATATGAGTCCATCAGAAGGTCTACTGTCTAGATGACACTTAGGCATTTTTTCACACTTTTGGTATTTGTTGCTGGCTCAGCAATCTCTAGGAAGTCCACAGTACAGGAATAGCATTCTTAGTTTTTAATTGAGTTATGTGATTGGGATGAATTGTGACTGGCATCCCCTATGTTGCATGGGATCCTTGACTGAATCATTGGGGGATCCAATGTTACAGCAGGTTGAGCTGGAAGCAGAACTGAATCTTGATACAGAATTGATATATTGGTGGATGTCCATCAATAGGGTATGAAATTAGTTTTTTATGGACCAAATTGTTTCAAATAGCATCAAATAGCCTCTCCAAAGAGTAGTTATAGAGGGCCAATCACTTCAAAGTACAATAAATTCTCAGCCTAAGAACCCTGAAAATGCTGGAGTAATTTACCACTGGGATATGATAATTGGTAATTTCCTCTTGTAGCAGGCCATGAAAAATCTGAAAAGAGCTTCTGAATAAAATACAGCAGGAAGCAGGGAACTATTCTCAGGGTAGATGTAGAGTAGTTCCCAGGGATCAGTAGAACCTAAATGAAATTTCAGGAAGGCCACCTTTACCTGCTTTAAATGGAATGCTTAAGGAAAAGTCCATTAGCACCCTTGTTTTAGTGAAAAAGCTGAGGAACGCCACAAGTTGGTCAAAGAACTTTTCTAGTAGAAGCATTCAGTTAAGTGAAGATGACTGAGTTTCTAACTGTTCCCAGAACCCTTTGGTTTCCTCTCAAGAGGAAGATGATTGTTTCCAGGAATATGGAATACTCCAGAGCCTGGGATTCTAGGAGCTGCTCTTGAAAGGTAGCATTTTGGTTTGGTGAACAGATTTTGCTTCAAAGTCAGTACGGATCCCCTCTGGATGTTTCATTGCTTGGAAAAATGAAGTCTTGGAGAGTGGAGAAATACAATAATGTCCTGGTCTGTGCCAGGCTGAGGTAGGGTGTTAAGGAAAATACACTAAGCCTACTAAATGGTGGCTTGATCTTGGGGCAAGGCTAGCTCCCAATCCATCAAGGAATGATAGGCAAATGCCAGAGGGCTTAGGGTAAATGACAAAGCATCAGGGTAGTTTGCTTATTGGGAGAGAAGGGAATATTTTGCAGCTAACAGGTGAATAGCATAAAGTAGGGTAATACTTAAATTTAAGAAGCAATGTAAATGCTACTGTGCAAGGTAGCAAGGTTCCATTCAGGGAGAGGAAAACAGCTTGAGGCACCAGTAACTGAGGACATCTAAAATCAGAAGTTCAAGTAGAAACCATTTCTAAAGGAAGAAAGCCAAAGCAGGATCTGATGGAGGAGCAGGTAAAGATGACATTTGATCACACCCACGGCTAAGGTCACACCCACCTTCCTATGAGTTGCAGATGATGCTGACACAAGACTGGTGAGGACCTGGATTCCATCAAAGATTCAGTTGAGGATGGTCTGATCCCAGCCAAGACCTTATTGAGGCTGGGCTTCCCAGGATTAAGAAGAACTTGTTTATTTGACACTGTGAACTTTGCCCTTCGATGGAGGAATAGTTTGGATAGAAGATACTGTCTTCCCTCTTCTTGGATGGACAAGGCAGCAAACACTGGTTCTCTAAGCAAAGACCTTTCAGGCAGAGAAACCCTATTTCGGGGTGCTTCCTAGGAGGGAGGTGGCTCAAGAGGGTCATTGAAGGGTCTGATTCTAATGAGCTGAAGTCTACTCTCTATTCATATTTTCTCAGTCGAATTGCTTTGCTTCTGCCTGAACTCTCACTCCTCTCTGTGAGTCAGGGCTCTCAGGCTATGAAGGGGCTTAATATATCTTTGATTTTCTTTCATTGCTTAGAAACTTCAGACATGAGAAATAAGTGTGCAGAGAGATGGTGGGAAAGCTCAGCTGGGGCAGACTCAGGACTTTGGGCCACTCAGGTTCTGGTGGATTTCTGGTGCTTGGAGAATGACCTATATAGCTGGACATACAGGTACTGTTCCAGGGTCCCTTAGGGAAAACCACATTTTAGCTTAATCCCATTGAAAGGGCTTCAAGTGGAATCAACATCAGAACACTCCAAGAACCACAATATACTATTAAATTATCCTTATCACACAGGACATCGAATGCAGGCATACACTGTCACATTACAACACAAGAAAGAATGGTAGGTGGGGAAAGAAGACAAGAAGAAGGGGGAAGAGTGGGAAGAAGTTGGAGAGGAGGAGGGAAGGAAAGATAAAAGATGAAAAAAGAAGAGAAGGAGAAAGATGAGGAGGAAAGATAAGAGAAGAAAATATAAGAGAAGCTATGGGGAAGAGGAAAAAGAAATGGAGGAAGAAGAGGGGGGAAGAAGAGAAGGAAGGTTGGAACTGAAGAGGAGGAAGAGGGGTAAGAAAAAGAAGAGGAAGTAAAGTTCAAAGTCACAACTAATCAAGACAGATCAACCAGCACTCCAATAACTCTCCACCATGGGCACTAAGTACAGCACTCCACAATCCCCCAAAAGAAAGACCCCTAAGAGGTGGAGGAGGGGTAGAGAGCTGAGAGCACAAGATTGAAGACTTAAAGGCACATCATGCAACGACCTCACAACTGGCCACATGACGTCATCAGTGGACAGATGACACCATGCTTAAGTGACTTACAGTTTCAGGTTATTTGGGGAGGGATAGGGTATTTTGGGGTCTCCCATAACAGCTAGAAAGCCACTGTGGGGCCATCTGGTCTGGTGGGTGGTGATTGGGTTGGAAAAACAAAACATAAAGAGAAGAAGAGTTGGTTTGATGGCCTTTTCTCAGATTTAGAATGTTCAATCTATTAAAAAATATTTTTTTAAACCAGAAATTCCCACCCACTGTATTGGCCCTTCCACCTCTGGACCTAACTCATCAAACCTCCCAGTACAGGAGAGACTGGACCGATGGATAACATTTGTATCAATTCAACAGAGCTCATTTCTAGCAGGAGAGGTGGCTTGGACCTTCCTGAGAATGCTAAGATGCTCCTTATTATTCCCAGTCTGGGACTCAACTGACTAGAGCTTCCATCATAGGATTCCCTTTCCTAGAAGTCTTCAGGCCCTGCTCAGATACTGGGCAGTGTCAAAATATATGGCTAGTGTGGCTGGAACCAATATTGGCTTCTGAGGAGGCCTGGGCACTCTGCTGACTTAGGGTGGTGGTGACTCTAGTCCAAGGCTGTTTGGGGATCTAGGAGGTAGTTTGGTACTTCAAGAACTCGAAGGGACAGGGCTTCTAGGAAAATGATCTCATCCCCATGAGGACTATTCCCCTCCTCCTGGTTTTGTCAAAAACCAGTAAGATCCCCATTCAGCCCCCATTAGCCTAAACTGACAAGATCTGATCAGCCTTTCAGACTTGGGGACTCTAGTTCAGAAATGGGGGTGAGCCAGCTAACAAGGCAGCACAAGCCAGGGCACTATCTGACCTGCAGTGAAGGTGTTTAGGGAGTGCCCCCTGACCCTGACCGTGCCCATCTCACCTGTCTGTAGTCAGTCACGGCTGGGTCAGTAGGGCCGGTTGGCATCCTTTGGCCGCTTCAGCTGAACCTTGAGCCGCTTCATGCCAATCTGAAAGCCATTCATGGCCTGGATGGCCGTCTGAGCACTGGCTGGATTGTCAAAGCTAACGAACCCTGAGAAGTGGAGAGGCAGATTATAGTCTTTTCCACCCCTGTAACATTCTATGTCTTCATCCCACAAGAAAGCCCCTGCCATTCTCCCATAAGTCCCTAAGCCCCATAGCTACTTCCACAAAACTTCATAGTTCATAATCTCATTTCCCTTTCTTCCAGCCTTACAATCTCATAGATGGTTTTTTTAAATTTCTTTTTTCCAATTATATTCAAAATATTTTTTTAGCATTTTTTAGTTTTCAATTAACTTTTTTATTTTTTATTATTATTAAAGTTTTTTTATTTTGAAAACATATGCATAATTTTCAGCATTCACCCCTGCAAAACTCTTATGCTCTAAATTTTTCCCCTCCCTTCCCCACATAGCAGTAATCAAATATATGTTAAACATATGCAATTCTTCTATACACATTTCCACAATTATCATGCTTAGCATTTATTTTTTAAACCTGATAAATGTTTTTAAATCAATTATACAATTCTCCCATCCTTCTTTTCTCCAACCATACTTTAGTGTGGGTTCCTAACACTAAGATTTCATGGACTTGACTGGGAGGAGGGGAAGAAAGAGAGAAAGAGAGAGAGGGGGAGAGGAAGGGAGAAAGAGAAAGGGAGAGGGAAAAGGAGAAAGGGAGAGGGAGAAGGAAAAAGGGAGAGGGAGAGGGAGAGAAAGAAGGAGAGGGAAAGAAAGGGAAAGAGAGAGAAAGAGAGAGAGGAGAGGGAGGGAGGGAGAGAATGTGTGTGTGTGTGTGTGTGTGTGTGTGTGTGTGTGTGTGTGTGTGTGAACTCATGTGGAGCCAGGTTTGCCTTATCCTGAAGGTCTTGGTTCAGTAATGACTTTCCCTGGACTGGTTCATTGATTGGGATGGAAATGAATCTTATACCAAAGAAGACTTCAAAGGAGTGAGAATTTGGTGACCGGAGTCTATTTTTCCTCAGTGTTTCATCCTGCACTTATCTGTCTGGTCTCTCTGAACACTCTTTCCTTTTCCTCTTCTCTTTTCTCCCATTCCTTCTTTTTCTCCAGGAAGGTTACCATAATCTCAGTTCTTCTAACTCTTACTTAGCTATTATCAGAGTACAATTATACCCACGGAGCTTCTACTTTGCAAATGGTTTCAGGGCCACTTGCAGATTACTGTGAGCCAGGGTTGCCCATATTCAGATTAATATATAAAAAGACTTGGAGAGTCCTTGCTTTGTTATCAGATTTCCTCTTAGAACACAGAGGTTAGTATCTTGCTTCATCTAAGTTCCAGACTCCTAAACTATGGTCTGTCCCAGTCAGAGATATTTTGAAATCCTGTACTATTGTCTTAACTTAGGGGTGCTTGTTTGCTTAGAACCTCTGATCACTGGTTCTAGATCTCCTTAGGTGAATTGAATGCATTTTCACCTAATTAATTTGAGCTCTTACTCATGATTTAGTTCTGTAGAAGCTCAACGTTGGCCAGCGACTCAGAATTCATTTTATCACAGCTATACCTGAATAGGATTTCTCCCTAAAACATCTCTGACGAGGAAGTGTCCAACTTTCACTGGAAAACTGTCATGTTTGGAGGCAGTTGTTAAAATTTCAGGAAGTTCCTCAGATCGCACGTTTTAAAAATTCATTTGAAAGGTTATAGCCTCAGGATGAGGGGTCAAATATTGTCTTGGGATCGGGGTGCCATGGTCACAGGACTTGGCCTTTGGATCAGAGATAACAAGTAGGCGTGGGGGCATTGGACACTGCTCAAAATGAGGGGGTCAGGGCTCCCAAGGTCAGAAGCTAAGAGGATCAAAGATCAAGGAATAGGAAACTCACCAAAGCATTTGCTCTGGTTCGTGGCACGGTCTACAAAGACTTTGGCAGAGATGACGGTGCCGAAAGGCAGGAACATCTGCATGAGCTCGGCATCTCCGAACTCTTGGGGCAGGTGATAGATGAAGAGGTTACAGCCTTCAGGACCTTGTGACAGGGGGAAAAGCAGATCAGTGAGGAAACCTCCCTTATGGACCCGCAAGTGCAAGGGAGGCAAGGCTTCGTTTGGGGATCTGGGAGATAGGCACAGGGCTTCTAGGGAAATGGTCTCATCCCATGAGGACTATTCCCCCTCTCCCTGGCTTTATCAAAAACCAATGAGATCGGGGCAGTGAGGTGGTGCAGTGGATAGAGCATCAGCCCTGAAGTCAGGAGGACCTGAGTTCAAATTTGGCCTCAAACACTTAACATTCCCTAGCTGTGTCACTCTGGGCAAGTCACTTAACCTCAATTGCCTCAGCAAAAAAGAAAAAAAAGCAAAAAAACAAAAAAAACCCCAAAACAAAAAACCCAATGAGATCCCCATTCAACCCACATTAGCCTAAACTGACAAGATCCAGCCAACATTTCAGACTTGGGGATAAGTTAAGACTTCACCTCCCTTGTCCTTGACAGGGATGGCAGGAGGATGAAGGGGAGCTAGACGCCCACTCTACTACTGGTTCAGGAAGTTTTCACTGGCTCTGGCCCCATCCTTTCTTACCTTCTCTCTGCTGCTGAGGCAGGATCGGGGGCTGTGGAGGGAAGGCTGTGTTCACAGGGGCATAGGCGGCTGGGTATGCTGCTGGAAACAGAGGAAAGAAGGTTGGGGGGCTGGGAGCTCTTTCCCCGGTGACATGATCTAATCGGATCTCATTCCCACTCTTTCTCTGAGCACATATGGGTCATTTCTGGGTTTCTATCTATAAATTCTGTCTACATGTAGAATTGTCTCTCCCATAAAGCTGAGTGCTCCCAAAGGGTGAGGACGATATACTGAAGATAAGACTGGGGACTCCCTAAGGAGGGGAACTCTGTATGTTCCCTCCAGTTGGGAGCGGATGCTATCTCCCCTATCGGACCAGAGGGAGATCCCAGGAGCTCCTCTGGCCCATCCCCTCTCCTAGCCTTCTCCTCCCCCAACCCAGCCTAGAGGAAGGAGGTGGGAAAGAGGGACGAGAGAAAAGACCACGAGAAGTCTGAAGCAAGACCTGCATAGTGCTGCATTCCTGCGTAGGCCTGCTGGAGGGGGTCTGCCACACTGGGGCTCTGAGCTGGTGAGAGACAGAAACAGACGGAGAGAGGTGGCGAGGAAGATAGAAACACAGGGTGACGGAGGAAGAGCCAAGGGAGAGACGCAGACACACACACACACACACACACACACACACACACAGGAGGAAACAGATAGAGAGAAACAATGAGTGTGAAGGAGGAAACAGGTCTTCCTCAGGAGAGCGGATGACAGGAGGTGGGAGAACTCCCCTCGGAAGACAGAGGAAGCTCCTCCCTTGCCATGGCATTTGGGTCTTTCCAGGCCTGAGGATTGTGGTGGGGAGGGCGAGGGGAGGAGGGTGCCCACCTGGGTAGGGGTGGAGACCGTTGGTGTAGAGGGTGTCCGAGGTTGGCTGCCCATTGGTCTGGGGGGTGAGGGGACTGAATCCATTCACCCCCATGGGAGCAGCAATGCTGGGGACAGTGCCGGTGCTGATGCCGGGAGGTGTGCTCGTACCTAGGGGCCATAGGGAAGCCGAGTCAGGCCTTTCCACCTGGATGGGTGGGCAGTGGCTAGCAATAGCACTGGCACCTTTTCCCTCTAAGCAGAGGTCAAGACCAAAGGCTTCGGGGAAAAGAGCAGCAGGGCTAGCTCCACTTCCCCTTGGGTGGTGGAGCCTGTCAGGGAGGAGGTTCCCTGTGGGACCTTTGCCCAGGATGAGAGATGGGAGGGAAGGAAGCTGTCGTGACATGAGAGCCTTGATACCTAGCCTTTCAGCCTTGTCTTTGAGAGGGGCCTGGCTAATCCTGGGCAGGGCTGAGGGGAGATGCTGACTGAGAATCACCATTCCTTTCCCAGCCACCCCCGCCCCCGGCTTAAGAGGGGCAGCGTAGTGCAGCGGGACTAGTACCTGAGGAGGGTGTCACGGGGGTGGCGATGAGACCACTGACATTGAAGGCAGCCATCTGCTGCATCTGGGCGGCGGCAATGGCTGCCATGGGGTTGAGGCACGTTCCTTGAGCTGCCATCAGAGCTGCCTGCTGCTGCATTATCTTGAAGATGCAAAGAAGCAATTGCAGGGAGGAGAGAAGGAGGAGAAGAGCAGGAGAGGGAGAAGAAAAGGGGGAAAGGAGAAAGGATGGGTCACATTGACTAAGGAAGAATGGGATAAAAGATGAAGAATGTCCGATGGACCCCACAAACCCCCCAGACCAATGGGTAGCCGGTGCTCTTTCTAGAGTTTTGTGCCTGATTCCTGTTGGAGTTAATGCAGTCAAAGGCACTACTCGGTGAGAGCAATGAGAAAATGCTCTTGTCCATGCATATGGGGGAAAGGGTGGATGAGGGAGCTGACAGAGGAGGGATCTCCTACCGCTTGGGTGTACACTCCGCAGGCTCCAAACTGTACAGTCATTGGGTGAAAGATGCCCAGCTGCCCAGCCATCTGGTGCATCCTCCTGAGTGTCCTCTCCTTGTCTGTGTCAGCAAACTTCACGACGAGGCTGGAGGAGGCTCCCTGAGATGGGGGAGAATGGAGGGGGGGATTGTATAATCCCTGGCTCGCTCTCCCCTTTTGAGAACATTTGTGCTTTGAACCCTTGCCTCTCCTCCTGCCATCCCACCACTTCCCAAATTTGTAACTATGTCTATTTTTGTAGGTGAGAAACTGAGGCAGAGGGAATTAAGAGGGGATCCATAATTTGGGAGGCAGGTTTAGGCAAGGAAGATCATGAATAGGGGGTAAAGGATGGATCCCATCTCAATCCAGGATCTATCTTTGTCAGCAATGTGTGTGTGTGTGTGTGTGTGTGTGCGCGAGGTCTCTGGACAATCCCTTTCCTCCCTTGCTCCCCTAGGACTTTTTCTCACCGGCATAGTCTGGCTGCCATGCAGGCTGTTGATGGCAGCCTGGGCTTCTGCGTGGCTCCCGAATTTCACAAAAGCACAGCCTGGAGCAAAATAAAGTTGAAGTTAAGTTAAATTGTGGGTCACAAATAATGTTTGGGGGTCAGATCCTCATCATGTTGGTTTTTCAGGTTGAAAACTGGGATATTGTTGGGTCAGGGTCAGAATGATAGGGTCAGCTTAGATCACAGAATCCAGACCCAATCTATTGGGCCAGTCTGGGGCCAAGGGGCTGTGTAGTGGTACAGTCAGATAGAGGTCTTGAGGTTCAGGATGGGATTAGGTTGGGATCATGGGACCGAGGGATTAGGATGGGGTTTCAGGGTTAGGATGAGGTTATAGGGTCAAGATTGGGATCAGCACAGAGTAATGGGCCCACACCTTTGCTAGTTCCATCAGGGCCCCGGAGGATGGTACACTCCTCAATCTGGCCAAAAGGCTCAAACAGCCGCCGGACATCCTCCTCCTTCTGCTGCTTCCCCAGCATCCCCACGAAGAGCTTCCTGTCTTCTGAAGGCAAGCCCCATGTGGTGACCCTAGGGCTGAGTCCCACCTACCTAGCCCTTCTCATGAATCCTAGCCTTGGCTACAAAGTCTGAATTCCCCACTTCTCTTCCTCCTCCAGGGACGTTGGGGGCCAATGAAGGTCCCCTTCTGGTCTGCAGCCCAGCCTCTTCCCACGCAGTCCACGAAGCAGGGCCTGAATGACTGAACCCTTTGTCCAACACCGAGCCCTGCTCCCAGTCGTTGACCTAACCTGCCCCTCACTGAACTCCCATCTTCCTGCCTTCCTAGTTTCTGTCACTAACACAGAGATTGCATTTCCCTCATTAAACCTCTTCCACTGAGCTCCCGTCTCCATGGCTAAATTCTTCTTGAAGTTCTCAGTTGAACCCTGTCCCTAACACTGAGCATCCATTTCCATCACTAAGACCCTAACACCAAGTTCTCTGTCCCTAACCCTGATCCCATTTTACACCAGCGCGCTAAGCTCTATGAGAACAGACACTTTCTTATCAAAATTAAGCATCCTTCTTCAGGCCTGGCAGGATGCCCAGCATATGTTTGCTGAATTAAATCCCAGAGACCTTTTTCCTTGGCTCTGGGTCTCCATCCATCCTTCCCTATGCTAGGGACAGAAGTAACTTCCTCTGCTAGTGTGTTGAGGGCTTTGAATCCACCCATATAATGTCCTTGAAGCTGCCCAATCCTTGGGGTGACCCCTACCTTTCACTAAGGGCCCTCGGTCACTCCTAGCACAAGGCAGTTTCCAGACAAGGTGGGATGTGGAGGGGAGGACGTCCCATGAGAAACCTTCCTTTGTAAAGGAGGAAGGCCATTGAGGAGAGAAAGGGCAATGCAAGATGTTAAGGCAAGATGGACCACATCAGCTCTTTCAGGAGGACGTAGGGCTAGAACCTGAAGCTCTTGGATCTAGATGAGTTTGAGTCAGAATCTCTTACCAGACTGTTAATATGTTTTGATGGCCCTTTCTTCTCCTGTTTGGCTGCCCTGAAAGCTATCTATCTACCAGTTATTGTTCGCAAGGAAATGAAATGTTTCAAGGGGCTGAAGATTCTAAGGTTAAGAGGAAGCTCTGGGGGCTGATAGTGGTGTCCCAGCCTGTGGAAATAGAAGGCAGACAGACTGGATTCTGGGGTTCATGGGAGAAAAGTACCCCAGCTCATCAGAGTGGAGCAGATCCTTGATGCAGCCTATGAAGGCCAGGGTCTTGTAGGGCTTGAGAAGGTGACGAAGGACACAGGTGGTTTCTCCCCAGGCTCCATATTCTTTCTACCAGCAGACTATTGGGAGTAATTTTTGAGGGGGCAGAGCTCTGGGGATGGGTTTTCTCATGACTGGAGGACTTTCTCTTTGGTTTTACCTAAATCCTCATCCTCTGACCCTCCATTTTGTTCCTCAAGCTCCCTTCCCAGACTGGACAAAGTGTATCTTCTAACAAGGGCTCATGGGTTCCATGCTTGGTGGTTTTCTTAGTGATCAGTGCTAAAGTTCAAGGTCCTCAGGGTGGGCTGAGTCTACCCCCACTTCAGAGGTACTTTAGTGTAGGATGAGAAAGGACAGATGAGTTGGTGGGGTAGAGTACAAAGACCACATGGTTCATCAAAACAGTGTTGACCAACAATACATGTTGACTCAGATTAGACAGGAAAAGGGTAAGGTAAGTAGATAACCATCCTCTTATCTCAGTGAAAGCAGATTTCTTCAAGGCTTGTGAGTCCCTCTCAACACCTGTTTTTTACATCTAAAGGAATTCTATTTTTTAAAAGAGAGGTGATTTAATTTATAAAATTCCTTCCAAAGCAGACTATCAAGAGATCTGTATCTTATTGTCTTACAGCAAGGTTTCTTCATCTGGGATCCATGGACTCCTGATAGATTCCAGGATGGGAAACAGATCAGATCTTTATTTTTGTTTTTACTAACCTTTAACTGAAATTTAGAATTTCTTTTAATTATTTAAAAATATTATTCCGAAAAGGTTTCATCAGATTGCCCAAGAAGTTCATGGCACACAAAAAATTTAGAATCCCTGTCTTATAAAGTTTCCCAAGATACCGAGAAGTTAAATAACCTTGTTGAGGGTCATAGAACTGGGATGTGTCAGAGAAAAGACAAGAATCCATGTCTTCTTGTCTTTAAGGCTGCCTCCTACTTTTCCACACTGCTTTTTTTTTTGGGGGGGGGGAGGGAGTAGAAATTGGGTTAAGTGACTTGTCCAAGGTCACACAGCAAATAAGTATTTGAGTCAGGTGCTCTTGACTTCAGGACCACTACTCTATCCCCTGTACCATCTCACTGGTCTCAACTATTCCACCCCACTTTTCAAGATGGATCATCGAACTAGATTTAGAGCCTGAAGGAGACCCAGAGAATGTATATTCTCTTCCTGCTTTTCTTCCCTCAAGTTGCAAATGAAGGACCTGAAAATAATATTATCAGGAAACCCTGGGAAGGCAATCTAAACCATAATTAGTGAAATGTTACAGGGAGTCCCTGTTGGGTGATAGAATTATGAGAGGACTGTTGTAATCCCCTGCTATTCTGACCAGCACCTATAGAGCCTGACCTTGCACTGGGGAGAGCAGCCATCCTTCCTTCTTCTTCTCTATCTCTTCCCAGAGGCTGCATAAAATTGGTGTGGAGAACAGACAGCTGGGAAGTTGGGATGGCTGACACAGGTCCACATGGGATCAGGGGCCACCCTCATTGGGAAGTTGGGGCTCAGGCTTCTCCAAAAGGCACTCCTACACTTTTCTGAAGTGCCTATCTTCACCCCAGTCCTGACCTCAGGGACATCCTGGTGGAAGCCAATAAGTCCCAAACCTCTAGTTCTACCTTCACTGGGCACAAAGATCCTGGACTGGGGGTTAGAGGGAAGGTTCTTCTTTCCCCTATTTCCCACCCTCATCCCCCCCCCCCAATCCCAGGGTACGGGAAAGGGCAACGCGCTACCTCCTCGGCCTTCACTGTCAGCAGGCTTCACCTGGATAGGGCGGTTCATCTGGAAAATAAAAAATGAACACATCCAGTTAGGGAAAAAAAACCCTATTTCTCAAGAACCCTTAGCAGAGCCCAGCCCCCCAGCCACTGACCCATGAGGAATCCAGTGCTCCTGATCCTTCAGCATCCCTGGACCCTTCTGTCTGGATCCTTCAGGGTTGGCTGAAACCTGGACTTGAATAATCCCAGTGTATTCTTGTTGTCTTTAGGATAAAATGTTGATTTCTTTGGCATTAAAAAGTCTTTAACCGCCTGACTACAGCCTACTTTTCTGGGCTTATAACACAGTATATCCTCCATACACCCTACAATTCAGCTAAACTAGTCTACTTGTTGTTCATATACTTTCCATCTTATCTAATATTCTCTTTATCTTGACTTCAGAGTGGGGAGGTAAGGACCAGTGTTAATGACAAACTCTGACCCTCTCCAACTTCCTACCCTGTATACTGTAGAACTCAGTGAGTACAGCTCACACAATGACCCAAAGCTTTTTCCATAGATTGAATGTCCTGTCTCACCCCCAGGAGAAGGTTTGTAATGTCCCCCTGTCCACCAAGTGGTTACTTTCAAGGATTTCCCTACCAAGGCTGCTAAAGCTGGGGCAGGGTTATGAGTTGAATGGAGTTCCTGCCATCTCACTTGGAATAAGCTGGCTATAAACTTTGAGATTCTCAGACAAAAGAAATGTTGGAAACTCTTGGTCTTTTCTCTCTACTTCAGGAAGAGCCAGTCCCAGACCTTTGGAGAACAGGGACATCTGTCTAAATGGAGGTCGGGGTGGAAAAATGTTCAACCTCCTACATCCTAGGTGTTTTTCCCAGTCTTGTCCAGGGAGAGACATTGCCTTTGGCAAATATAAGTCATTACCATCATTAAACAGAGCATCCAAGGTATGCCTGGCTGGCCCTGCTGCCAGGTACTACTGGAGAGACAGGGGGAGAAATCACAAACTCTCACCTCCAGGAGCTCCCTGTATAGGTAGAGAGACAAAACCCACACCCTTGAGCTCAAATGATACCAGACAGTCTCTGCTAAATGTCCAGTAATGGGAATATATAGTAAAGGCCAGAGTTGAGAAATCAGCATGGAGGCTTCCCAGAGGAAGGGACTTGATTTAGTCCCTCATCCATATCCTGGATAAAACATTCTTTAAGAATATGATGGATATACATTTTCTTTAGTCCAACTGCAGGATCTTGTAGGCAGTCTGGTAATATAGATTTATATAGAGAGTCTACAGAATACTTTCTTTACTACCTGCCGGATGGGCAATACAGATACTGTTGTACCTATTTTATGGATGTGAAAACTGAGGCTTCAAGACATTCTACCATGTCACTCCCCTTCTCTAGAAGTTACAGTGACTTCTATTTCTCTAGGGACAAACATTTTTAGCATTCAAACCCCTTCATAATCTGGTGACAATTTACCTTTTCAGGCTTACTGTGCAGTATTCCTTTTATTTATTTATTTTTTTGGTTGAGGCAATTGGGGTTAAGTGATTTGTACAGGGTCATGCAACTAGCAAATTTCTGAGGCTGTAGTTGAACTCAGATTTTGCTAACTCCACTGTTAGCTATCCCACACAATATTCCTCTTTGTGAAATATCACAACCTGTAGCTCAGCTACATTAGTCTACTTGTAATTCCTCACAATATCCCCTCTCCCATTTTCATTTCTGCATAGGCTGCTCACATGCCTGGAATAGTCTTCCTTTTTACATCTGTTTCTTGAAATTTGTACCTTTCTTCAAGGCTCTTTTTATGAGTCTCCTCCTACTGGAGGCATGTCTCAATTTCTCCCCTTCCTTTGAACTCTCTTCTTCATTTTTAGATTCCTTGACCCATTTTGAAATGTATTTATTATTCACATGGATTCTGTATTTCCTTATCTGACTTACTTATGAATATGAGGTTTTCCTTGTATAGCTTCTTGAGGGCAAGGACTGTGTTTTATTACTGCATTCCCATTGCCTGGCACAAAGCAGGCACCTAATGCTCATTGAATGACTGAATGATTGAATAAAATGACTCTCCTAAGACTGAACAGAAAGGTGAGAGCCAGGGCTTGAATCCAAGTTCTGATCAATGTGTCTGCTTCTCCAGTATTTTGATCCAGGGAAGATGGTGCCTTGGACCATAAACATGAAGATGTTGGCCACTGGAAAGGTACTCTCCCCATTATAAATTAATAAATTGGCTTGCTGGCTTACAAATCTGTTTACTGTGAATTTGTCTAGCACAAATCAATTCCTTAGTGTCTCGTGGCTTTTGGGCGAACTAATGAAATTGAGTTTTTGAACTGTGACAATTTCATTGTGATCATTCTTTTAATCCACAGACAGTCAGCAGGAGCTGTCTGCTCATGAGATAGATTTAATATGTTTGCATGTAGTACAAGGAGCTCTTGGCCCTCAGAGAGAAGGACCAGGTTGTGTCCTTTCTGAGAGGATGGAAGAACTGGGAGAACTGAAAGAGACAAAATGATGAGGATCTGGGGATATTGCAGGACAACTCCAAATGGACAATTTTCACATTTCAGAGGGACCCTAAAGTGTGAGAGTTGGAAGGGACCTCCAAGGTCCATTTGGCTTGAATACTTCTAACAGTGGAGAGCTCATTTATCTTTCAAGAAAATTCACTAAACTATTGGGAAATTTTAATTATTAGGAAACTCTTCCTTATAGTGAACCAACATTTGCTTTCCTTAAAATCTTCACCCAGTTCTGCTCTTCTTGGCCAGGCAGAATACATCTAGTTCAATCCCCACTTTTCTGATAATTAAAAACAGTGAACATGTTCTCTTCTTAAGGCTATATATCACCAGTTACAATAATTGGTAGTGTGGTTTCCAAGCTCCTTCAACATCCTGGTCAACTTCTAAATAACACAACTTGTTCATATTTCTCTTAGAACTAATCTAACATTCACATGTGATTGGAGTACAATGAGACTTATTTTGGACATTACATTTCTTCCTATATGTCTTTATTTCAGATATTGTGCTTCTACTACAGGTCAGTTATTAAATGTCTACAGTCTAAGAAATAGAATGAGAATCTGAAGGAAGCAGGGCACTCAAATAACTCTTCTAGAAGAACCATTTTTTCTTTATATAATTTTTATTATGAACCTAATTAAACATTGAATGATATTTATTACTAAATATACTTTAGTATACTAAAATATACTTTAAGAAAAACAATGACTTAGCTATTTTTTCCCTTTATATTCTATTTTGGAATACCTGTTTCTTAGGTAACAAATGAGCTTTCATCTGAAACTTTTTTTTCCCATTCCTTCTAACATGTATTCCCCAAGTCCTGATTCCTGGCTAATGACACATCTTCCCTGGACACTTTTTTTTTTTTTTTTATCAGTGCTGATATTTGCACTCAAAATTTCCTTCCCCCAACCTTCTACTGGTTGTGGTGGAAGAGTTGGAATACTTTTTGTTCCCCATTGCCATTTCTAAGATTTTTCTCTACCACTATCACTTGGAAGCTTTTTTTCCCTTAGAGGTTTATTTCAATCCATTTATCACCCAATCAAGGTTCTGGTGGCTGTCTAACCAAGCTCCAGTTTGTTCTCCTTCCTCCCTTCTTCACTAAAGTGGTGTCTTGCTCACAGATGTTCTCTCTTCCTTCTTTCTCTCTTCCTGCTTTTATACTAAGGGAATTCAATATACATTTTGATATTCTCTCAAATACCCTAAAATCCTAGTTCCTCAATTTAAATCACTCTCATGAGCTATTCTCAACCTCACCTCAAATACACACAGAAAGTTATATTGTTGATTTTGCAGTACACAGATACACTACTTCTATATTCAGGAACTCTGAAATTCCTTTATCTGATCACAGTCTGCTTTGCAACTCCAAAACATATTCACTGTTCTCCCCATGACCTCTAATCTTTTAACCCCTCAATTCTTTCCTAGGCCATCATTCCTGCACTGGCTATATTCTCCTTCCTTGTCCATCTTGGTCTCTTGGAGAATAAGTTCAACTTTATATTGTACCCTACTCTTGAGTCTCTTGTCCCCTTTATCTCTTAAAGATTTTGCCTGTTAAGCCTCTTCCCTAGATTATTCCCACCATCTGCTGCTTTTCCTTTCACACACTGTTAAATGAAGATGGAGAAAATCATGAAACTGTGCAGTCTACTACAAATTTGTTACATAATCTCAACTGGCCTCTTGCTACTGCAAAGTAATATTTTTAAACCTCCTTTTATACCTAACCATTCAACTCACTACCATTGGTTTTCCAGACTTTTTAACCTTTTTCTCAGTTAACACATTCTCTCAGTTGAGAACCATCCTTTATATTTGGATGGAAAAAAATGAGACCATGAATGGAAGTTCTTAATTTTTTTCTCCTCCTCATTTTATCCGGATGCTTTCTGCCACTATCTCCTTCAATCCTGTCTTATATGAAGAGGTGGGCCTTTTTCTTGCCAAGACAAACCCTTTACATGCTTAAGTGATACAAGTCCATCCTATCTTCTCTAGCTTCCCTTCTATTTTGCTCACTTATCTTCAGTATTGATCTACTGGCTGTTTTCCAAACCTAAATTACTGCGTTTCCCCTAAATCCTTTCTTGATCCATCCATCCCCACTAGCTATCATCCGATACCTTTTCTAACTTTTCTAGTTATTTTATTCTAGATGATGTTCTACAATTGATATTTTCTCTTCCTTTCTTCTCATTCTCTTCTTAACTCTCTGCATTCTGAGTCCAACCTCTTCATTCACCTGAAATGACTCTCTCTAAATCTAATGGCCTTTTCTTGACTTCTCTGCAGCTTTTGGAACTGTTATCCTCTTCTCCTTGATACTCTCTATAAATTTTTATGACTTTTCTCTCTTTGAGAAGATTTTGCTAGATTTTCATCTAGTTCTCTGTTATCAACTGTGACTGTCCCCCAAGGCTCTGTTCTAAGCCCTTTTTTCTTTTTCATCTTTTTCCCACTATGGTGACTTCATAAACTTTCATTGATTCAATTATCATCTCTATGCAGATGATTCTAAGGTATATTTGTCTAATTTCACCTCTTGTGACCTCTAGACAGACATCCTCAGCTGTCTTCTGGACAATTTTTTATGTAATCACAGTCTGCTATTCTACCTCCATCTGTGCTTTGCAACCTCAAAACATGTTCATTGTTCTTCCCACGACCACTAATCTTTTAACTCCTTAATTCTTTCCTTATTTACAATGTATTGTATTTTGTATTTACAATGTATCTATAATAGGACTCATTATTTTTTTCTCCTAACTCTCTTCCTTTCCAAACTTTCCTATTAGTATAAAGGATAGCATGATTATGTTCCCAACCACTCAACCATGTATTTTGTGATCCAATGACATTGGCCTCCTTGCTGTTCCTGACATGTAGCACTCCATCTTCTGATTCTAGGCTTTTTCACTGATTGTCCCCCATGCCTGGAACTTTCTCCTTCTCCTGCTTCTTCCTTTGTTTTTAGTTAAATAATAACCTTATTGTATGTTTACATTTTTTTTTTTAGTCAATTGGGGCTGACTTGAGTCAGAGGCTGAATTTGAACTCAGGTCCTTCTGACTCCAGGGCAAGTGCCTTATTCATTACACCACCTACTTGCCCTTTCTCTCTCTTCTTTATCTCTTTTCCCCAACTTCCCTTCAAGTCCCACCTTCTGTGAAAAGATTTTTCTTATGACTTTAATCATTAGGCTTTTTCCTTTAAGGTTAGCCCATGTTTATCCTGTATACATCCTATTTTTACATAATTGTTAGGATGTTGTCTCTTTCATTAGACAGTGAGCACCTGGAGAGTAGGGGCTGCCTTTTGCCTTTTGATTAATCAGCACTTAGCCTAGTACTTGACACACAGTGGGTGTTAAATGCTAGTTGATTGACTGACTTTTCTTATTTAATTGCTTAAATCGCATATAGGTACATATAAATTATTTTGTATAAAGCTAATGTACACATTAATTTTCTAGTTATTTTTTTCTTTGATTTGTATGATTTCTTTATATTTAGGATGTCCCAAAAGTCTTGTGTCATTTTAAGCTTTAATAACTTTTGGGATACTCTGTATATGATGTTTATCAGTCTAGTGTTCCATTGCTTAGATATTGGTTACACAATCCCTAACTGTTGAAGTGGATTTTTTTTTTTTTTAGTTTCCCTTTATTAAAAAGAGTACAGCTCCACTTTTTCCTTAAACAAATAATTCTTTTTAAAATTACATATGTAGGGAAGGAGTAAGCAGTGTCCTTTTACTGAGGGGCACAGGATGGAGTCAAGAGTAGTGCCATAGATAAAATAATCTGCATTTCTTTGATGGTTAGGGAGGTTGAAAATATTTCTCTTGGTTATTTATCATTTGTATTTCCTCATTTATAAATTGTGCATTCATGTCCTTTAGAGATAGAGCTTGCCTTCAAAGATTTATAGTACTTTCTTGTAAATGTATATAATTTCCTTGTGAATCAGAATAAAAAAAGTAAATAGTGGATGTATTTGTGCCTCATAGGTTTTGCCTTAATCAATTACTTTTGGTTTTTTTGTCATTGCTAAATTTAATTTTAATTTTAAATTTCTGTTGCATAACTAGTTGATTGAGTTTATTTAAAAATACAATCAAATTTCTTGGACTTCTCCCCAGATATTTCTCTTATTTGTTCAACAAATAATTTATTACCTTCCTTCTATAGGTAAGGCAAATGTTATTTTCATATCTTTTTAACCTTTAAAAATGCTTAATTTGTGGATACAGATGATTTTTATTATATATTGTTATATAGAATTAATCAATTTTCACCACATTTCTATCCAGTTTTTCTAATACTTATGATAATTATTTCTTTTCCACAGATTTGTCCAAATGCTTCACTTTTGTTTAAATATCATTTTGGGATCTCATTGCCTAATTTGTTTATTTTGTTGTCCAGTACTAGATGATGTTGATAATAATTATTTTCATTATGTTTTAAAGTGTGATAAGGCAAATTTCACTTGTAAGGTCAAAACATCCCTTGATATGTTTGCTTGTTTGTTTGCTTTTTTATTTGGATTTCAACATCATTTTATCAAGTTTTATAAAGTAAACTA